>CAUYQG010041316.1:0-19991 GCA_963574415.1 Tarsius wallacei | reverse complement strand
CACCTTCCGGCCCATGATGAGAAAGTGGTGGCTGAGGTTGTCCAGCTGATGACAAGGACAGTCGGCCCCATTCTTCAGGTACAGGACAAGCTTCTTCAGGTCCTTCTTCTTGATGGGCCCCAGCTTCAGGGGCTTCTTCTTCTTGGGGACAATCTTTTTGTCACCGTTTTCTTTTTTCACTTCTTTTATTTTCATCCTCAGTGCTAGAGATGGTGGGGAAGACAAGGAGAGAAGGGGAAGAAAAAGCATTTAGAACAAGCTTTTCACCTGAAATGGTGGAGGAGGAAATGGAGGCAAAGAGGAAGCAAAAGAAGGCACAGTTTTTCCACAAAAACCAAGGTCTCCATCCCTTGTTCTGCTGCTGACTCAGCCCCCTAGTTTTGTGGTGTCTTTAAAAATAAAAAAAAAAAGACAGGGTGTTGCTTAATTACCCAGGCTAGAATGCAGTGGCATGATCATAGCTCACTGCAACCTCAAGCTCCTGAGCTAAAGTGAGACTTCCACCTCAGCCTCCTAAAGAGCACCATGCCTGGCTAATTTTTATTTATTTTGTGTGAAGAGGAAGTCTTGCTATGTTGCCCAGGCTGGTTATCAAACTCCTGGCCTCAAGTGACCCTCCCATCTTGGCTCCAAGAGCACTGGGATTACAGGTGTCAGCCACTATACCTGGCCTTTTTGTAGTGTCTAATAGTATCTCAGAATTGCCACCAGGTACCATAAAAGTTCTCAGATAAATTTCTAAATCCAAATCATATTTCTCTTTTTAAAAATTCAGTGGCTCAGAATATTATACACTGCTTTAAGAAGGGGATCCTATAATCCAATTTAATCCATATAATCTAATGCTATAGCCCTCAATATTCAAACAAAAAAAAAACCTGATTTTTTTCTTCTTTAAAGAGAAAGTTACTGGTTTCATTTATTAACATCCAAAGACCTAAAATTCCTTCAAAGTTGGGTGCTGCAAACAAGACAAACAGCATCTATGAGTGTACACTTGGTAAGGGGCCGGTAAAGAACTGTCATGCTGAGTGTGTTATATATCAACATCAAGCCTCAGTATAGGAGTACCTATGACTGGGTTTCTGCAGTGGTTAGACAACAGGCATTGCTAATATCCTGTCAACCACTAATCAACCACTAATCCCCACTAACAGGTACCCCTAATGTTCTATCAACTGAGGAGACCAACACGAACAAAATCTACTTTGACTTCCTGACAAATGAGAGCAAGTCCCAGTGAAGTCCTAAAAGATAAATCCACGATATGTTCTCTCCTCAAATCTCCTCAAATGGTACCTGGCTGCTACAGTTCTCGGTGCAACCCCCAGCAGAAAGGGAAAAACACCCCACCCACCAACTACACCTTCTCTTTCCTTTGTCCCTATAGACCCTGAATTAACATTATAATTAACCCATGGACCAGAGCCTTTAGTGATGGCTCCACAGTGTCTACTGATGAGGATTAAATCAGAGTAAAGTCACTATAAACTGTGAACACACTAAACACAGAGTATCCTTGTTACAGCCAATTCTCCTCCAAGACTGGCCAGCCCCAGACAAGTCCCAAGGAGCTGGAAATCATTTTCTAGATGCTGCTCACCAGATAATTTCTACACCCTCTGAATTCTCTTGAATTCAAAATTACCAAGCCCCTCTTTTTGGTAACTCAAGGCTTCTATCCACACTCCATGAGGAAAGTCTTAAACCTGAACTAAATAATAACAGTTAATAATTATAAAAACATGTAATTTATCAGGACATGTACTAAGATTTTTTTTTTTGAGTTGGAGTCTCACTCTGTCACCCAGGCTGGAGTGCCACGGCACACTCACGGTCATCCCAGCGTCAACCTGCTGGGCTCTGGCCCTCCTTCTGCCTCAACCTTCCACGTAGCCAGAACTACAGGCGCGCGCTAACATGCCCGGCTAATTTTTTAATTTATTGTAGAGACAAGGTCTCGCCAAGTTGCCTGGGCTGGTCTCAAACCCACAGGCTCAGGCAATCCACTCACCTTGGCCTCCCAAAGTGCTGGGATTACAGGCTGAGCCACCAAGTCCGGCCTGTGCTAAGAATTTTACATGCATTCCTCAATTAATCCTAACAACTCCAGAAGGAAGGTACAATTATTCCCCCCATCTAACAGATGATAAAACTGAGGCTTATGGGGTTGATGTGCCCAAAGTCACTCATCCTAAATTTAAGCCCCTGTCTGAATGGATACTTTTAATCAGCATGTTGTTCATGCTGCCTCTAGGGTTCCAGGATTCTTTAGAATGAACCCAAAACTTGGAGTAGTGATTAAATGGACCAAGAAAGTATGTGGGAGGACCTCAGACTCTCTTCCCAGTTTCACCTACATTTCAAAATGACTTTACTAATGAAATGGCAAAAGAGCACCTCATGGTTGAAAGAGGCTAGCCGAGCAAAGAAAAAACTGCATTTGTGGAGGCTTTATTAGTGAATATTCCAGTTGATTAGAAAAGCATACCCTTGACTAACCTGAGAATAAGGAGGAGGGGAAAAAAAAAATCCTGAGAACAAATCTTTAATGAACATGTCAAAGCCAGTAAGCCAGACACAGTCTCTCTGCTTTCTCTGTCTTGCAAAAAGCATTCAAGATCCTGAGGCCTACCTGACTCAAATCTCTTGTGATACCCTAGGACTGTGAATGCCTCACCCTGAGGGTGACAGAAGGGTGGGCGTGGGTATCAGTGAGAAGAATGCACTTGCTCCGGATTACCGATGACCGTTCCCCCTACCCCAGGCTGCTCCCAGCTTCCTAGTGCACATGGGTGTGAGTTGCACACACAAGTGTGGGTTGCGTATATGGGCATGGGTTAGGCACACAGACTCAGGTTGGGTACACCAATTCGGGTTGTGCACATGGGCACTGGTTGGGCCCACAGCTTCCCAAAGAGCTCCTTTCTTCAAACCTCCCCCACCCGGAACCAGCTACTGCCCAGTCTCCTGATTATGCTAGACCCCTACTCACTGAAGTCGGAGCTCAGTGGGTACCCACAGGTGGGCGTGCTGTCAATGGACAGCAGCAGGGATCCGCCCTCCACAGCCTCACCCAACACCCACACAAGTCCATATCTGTTCAGCGTCCATCCCACCTGTGGCCCCCGTGTGAAAAGATTTCCCCGTTCTAGTCTGTGGCTCACTGAATGAAGACAGTTCTCAGTGGGGCTGAGTGAGGGGCCAGCAAGAGGCAACTGATTGACCAGGCTTTGGCAAAGGCAGGTCTTCACCTCCACATCGCTTGTGCAGAACGAAGCAAGCAGGGATGGAAGAAACCAGTTCAGAGAAGGCTGCAAAGAACACTGCACTGTATCAAGGGAGTAAGAACAATTCTGCTCCTGTCATAAGACCCTCCAAGACATGGCCCAGGTCGTGATAGAAGCCCCAAGCCCCAAAGTCCCAGGCTTGTTGCTACAGGAGTGATCAAGGACATTGCCAGGAGAGACCAAGGCATGCCCGAGCCAATGAGGTGGATGCCCTCTTTTCTGCAGAGAAGTGACCATCATAGCTGAGCTCCCACCACATGCTGGGCTCCCAGGAGGAGCACAGAATGTGTGCTCTATCTATGACACTTTGTTTAGCACTCACAGCACCAGTCAAGAAGGCATCGTATTACTCTATTACCACCAAGGAGAAGGACTCAGGTTAAGGAACAGCAGCACGAGGCCAGAGCTTATAAGAGACAGAAATGCAATTAGTGCCCACACCTAAGCCCAGAGACCACACTCTGTCCTGCCACACCATGGCTCGGTTTAAAATGACATTGCTTCAGTGGAAACTATTTCACTCTTTTGATTGTGTTGCTTTTAATCACAACTCAAATCAAAAATTAATGTTTCTTTGCCGTGACCACGCAAAGGAATTTCGTTTACATAGGTGGGGGGACAATGCTGGAAGAGGAGAAATCAGAGGATGGAAATGTGTTCTGCATTAGATGCTTTCTTTCTTGCCAATGGCTCACTTTCTTTTTCAAAGTGGAGAGAACAGGGAAGAAGCCGCATGTGGCCAGAAATTACTAACATCTTTCCATCTTCAAGGGTTTATTTTAGGGATGCAGATTACCAACAATGTTTGGATAGGCGATTAGCTGTCCCAGGTTGATTTCCCTGTGCTGTGTGTTGGGGGGGGGGGATGCAACCCCACCACCACCATGCCACACCCAGGGGCTGTTGGGGCAGCAGGGGATACTGGCCCTGGGTGATTGCCACTACCCCCACCCCACCGTGCTCACAGTGCCTGGATACCAGGGATGTCACCCATGGGCTGTGTTTACAGTGACAATGGTGGTGGTTGGCAGGCAGGGAGGAGAAGCCCCAGAAGGTAGCAGCTGGGGCAACAGCTGAACAGAGTCCTGGATCCTGGGTTATAATCCGAGTCTCAGTTCTCCGTGTACTAAGGGCAGAGTGCTGTCTGACTGCCAGCCTGGCAGAATCACCATCCGGGGCCCCTGCTGGCACTACTGGGGAGACAGCAAAGTTCATCTTCAGCCTGCCCTTCAGCCCGTGCCCTTTCTCTCCTCCCTCATCAGGAGTCCTGCCATCCCCAGAGGATGAGGCCACAACTAAACCCTGTCCCAGGCCCTTGATCTCAGCTCCTTGTAACAGCGGGACCCTGAACTAACACACAACACAAAACAAAATTCATTCTTTTTTTTTCTTAGCAACAATGTAACATTCTCCAAGGGAAAGGCATTACTCCCACCTAGGCATCCCTGCCACCAAGAAACCTAGAAACTTTGAAAGCTCAAAACTGGAGACTGCAATTAGGGCCTGTCTGAGCCTTTCTCAGTAACCTTTAAACAATCCATTCCATTCGAGTAGACCATCAAAATTTCATGCCACTTTCAGTCATTCAAACTGTATTTTCTGCTCACAAATTAGACTTTCTTGGTAGCCTCCCCATGAAGCCTAGCCCTATTTCTAAGGTTGAAATGAGAATCAGGAAATCATTACACCCAACCCAAGCCCTCTTCAAAGTCTCTTTTCCTCTGACTTTCTGCCTCTATGAACGGCATGTCCATCCCTCCCATGACCTAGATACAGTGCTGGAACATCATGCCACTGTTGATCGAGGGCCAGGCGTCTGCACAGCCATTCAAGTGGCATTGCCGTAGGAACCCAGGAAGGATCCAAGGGCAAAGATGACATGGGGCTGAGTTGAGAATCAACCTTGCAGCTCGTCTGATTATAGAGAATAGTTGTAGGGAAGGGCAAAGTACAGAGAAAAAGAGAGAGGGAGGCCAGGAGTAAAAGGAAGAAGAGTTACTATGAAGCCATCAGGGGCACAGATAAGACACCAGACAGCCCAAAACCACAGGCAGCAGGCATTCCAATGGAGGACGCACCTTTCAAACCAAGTACTGAAAGGTTTGAGGATGAGTATGAAACCAGAGTACTCAACTTGGTGATGAGGGAATCACAATGACCTATGGGATGCTGAGACCCAAAGAGACAAGTGTGGATTCCAGAGTGAAAATCCAGTGAGAAGGGAAAAGAAGAGAGGTAAGCTGGACAAACAGCCACCAAATGTCGATACTGTGGGTGAAGGTCATCTGGGGGCACTCCAGCCACACAGATTCATCTTGGATTGAGTACACACGGTCATTTCTACTCCTTCCTGAAGTCGGTTTAAAATTATAGTCAAAACCAAGCTATAAACACATGCAAGAAAGTGGTAAAGGAAACAAGAACATATCAACAACTCTTTGTATAATAGAAAGCAAATGGATGTGGAACCAGACTTGCAAGAGGAGAAAAGCTGAAACTCAGTTGCCTCCAGAGAGGGATGTGGGCAAGAAACCAGCCGATCCACACCATGGGACTCAGGAACACTCTGGAACTGGGCCCTGGGCACTTCTGAATGCGATCACAGAGTTTGTACTCAATGTAGGGATTGATATCAAGCCTGTATAAGGACACTCAGACCCACTTCCTAGGGACGCAAATTCCAGTGATGCCCTCACCAATGCCAGCAGCAGCCACAGGGCTTATTCAGAATGTTTGAACCAGACAGCCTGAAGGACTGGGTACAGCATTAGCAGGTCTTTAGGGAAAACTTCTAAATATGAATGACAGATACCAAAATAAAGAAAACAAACAGGAGAAAAATAAGAATTCAGAGATAACAAAGACAATGCAGGGAAATTTTTAAAAACTTCTAAATATGATATTACTAATAGATATGATATTCATAAAACAAAAACAGAAAGCTATTAAAAGTAATGTTCAGAGAACAAGAAAGTTTATAGTACAGCAAGAGAGAACCAAGAAAACAAATGGGAGAAAATACCAAAGAAACAATTCAAGAAAATTTTCCAAAAATGAAGAACATGAGTTCTCAAGTTAAACAATACCCAGATCAAAGAGTCATGACAGTTAAAAAGGCAAGGGACAAAAAGAACTTTTAAAATATTCAAAAGAAAAAGAAAGCATACATCTAATACAAAGGATCAGGCATCAGAATTGCTCTGGCCTTACCAACAGTGACACTACAGGTTGGAAGATAATGAATCAATGCATTTAAAATTCCCAAATTTGATACTGAGGTAAACAAGCAATCAGCGTATGAGAGAGACGATGTCTCAGGCATTAAAGAGTGAAAAGAATTATCTCCCATTTACCTTTTCTTAGGAAACTGTTCAATGAAGTGCTCTACAAAAATGCAGATTTAAACTAAAAGACATAGCATTCAGGAAACCAAAGACCTAACACAAGAAAGGCAAAAGAGGGCTTAGGATGGTTTTTCCAGAACAACCGTGTGGCAGGCTGTGATGGTTAATTTTCAGTGTCAAATTGACCAGATTGAGGGATGCCTAGATGGTTGGTGAAGTATGTTTCTGGGTATGTGTGTGAAGATGTTTCCAGAGGAGATTGACATGTGAATCCCTGGACAGGGAGAGGAAGACTCGCCCTCAACATGGATGGACACCATCCAATGGGCTGCTAGTGCGGTTAGAACAAAGCCAGCAGAAAAGCATGACCTCTCTTTCTTCCTCTCTCTCTGTCTATTGTGAGATCTCTCCAGCTCTGTGATCATGAGCCAATTTCCCTATAAAGTCCCTTTCCTACCTCCTATTGGTTCTGCTCCTGTAGAGAACCCTGTCTACCAGACAGCCTTAAGCTGCATCAGTCCAGACTGAAACAGAAAGAAAAAGCTCAGGCAGATCACATGATGTATGTCTGCCAAAAGGTTTGTTGTTAACACCTGGAGCTGAGTTCATAACACCTGGAGCTGAGTTCATAACACAAACATTAGTAACTGGGCAAAAAAAAAAAAATGAGGCAATTACTACTTCAAGGAAAAAGAAAAAGATGTAAAAGAAAGGAAATGAATATGCAGTACACTACATGGCTCAGCTGCAAATAATTGTTAAATGATTTTAATAAATCAAACATTGACTACTAATCAAAGTGTGATACATCTACATTGAAAAGTAGTATAAGAGAGATAAATGTTTAATAATAAAAAATTAATAATGCCTAAACATTACAATTTTTTATATTATAAACATGCTATTTATTTGGTCTAATTTGCTAAATAGCACAAGAAATAGCAAAAATAGTTAAAAATTATTACCTCTGGGTCATGGAAATTAAGGGTGGAAGGCATGGGGTAGGGAATGGCAGTTTTTTTCTTAAAAGTCTTTTATTTCATTTATATAAAATATAAACAAATCACAAAATATGAGCTCATAAAAGAAACACAGAGATTAAACTTCCAGATCCTTCACTCGCCATTCATCTAGAGCAACTTGGCTTTTGTTAGTGCTTCCTAAGAATTTTGTTTGGGTAAGAATTCCGCTTTCTCAACCAGTTTTTTTTTAAAGGACAGGGGAGAGGCAGTCTATGGATCTAGTCAGTCCTCATCCTTTTTTTCAGATAAAAGAAATCAATTCGGTTAGATTGTGGATTATTGACTCTGAATTGGAAGAGATGTGGACCAAGTACAGCAGATGTTCAGAAGTGAAGTAGCTTGCCCAAGGCCATCCAGCTTCCCTGGAGCCTGTACCCTACCTCTCTGCCCAGAGCCTCTTCTTTATTCCGAACTTCCTCCTGCAGGAAAGCAAGAGGGGATGAGCAGGGTTCCGGCAGATTCTGGGACCACTGGACAAGCAACTGGACACATTTTCTCCAAAAGGTGCTGATACAAAATCATCCAGGGGCAGACACCGGACCACACACCCTGATTCCCAAGAAACATGCATTTTCCCTAAACTGCTTTCTCTTTGAGAGGCCCACACTCCCAAATAGACTATCTGAGGAGTAAGCTAGGTACAGAGAGACTGGCCAACTCTTTACATAGGGGCTTTGACCAGCCGTTTGATCAGGAAGGGCCCATAGACAGGCACCCAAAGACCAGCCATGCGGACTGGGCCCGCCCCTCGCACCCCAGGGCCTCCAGATGGAAGTCTGTTCTGATAACAAAGTCTCCCTAAGCCATGAAGACAGAAGGCCCAATTTTCTGCTTCTCAGGCCCAGTACATTTATGTCTTGGGTTAGGCAACCCCAAGGCCTGAAGCAGAAAGTCCCTCCCCAAATCCAACTATGCAGATGAGATGTGGTAACAGTTCTGGGCACTGGCCCTGGCTGTGAGCAAGACAGTTGCCTTCCAACACTCAGCAGAGAGCCTGGGCACCCAGCGAGCTGCCTTTGAGGCAGGCTTTGAGGCATTAGGGCCCAGATAAGTCCCACTGACAAAGGCCTTGCAATGGCAGCTTAACAGACCCCAGCAGGAGCTGGTGTTTGGCATCATTAATTCGTTTAGCAAAGAAAGGAGCTTGCTTTTGTCACAATAACTCAGCCTCTATCCCCTGACCACAAGCCACATGCTGCATGCTTACATGCATTTACTGACTATGAGACATACATGACAAAAAAAAAAGGAAAAAAAATCAAAAAAGATTGAAAGCAGCTTTCTTTTCCTCTCATCTACAAAAAAACAGCAGATGTGGAAAATGTTTCTCAGTGACTCAATTGGGGCAAATTATTTAATTGTCCTGTTTTCTGGATCTCAGACACCTAGGGGAGGGGGGTCAGGCAGAAGAGTGGAGTCTGTGACCTTACACAGGCCCCTTTGCAATACTCATGGGTGCACACACACACGCATGCACATGCACTCTCGTACATGCACACCAGCAGCATTGATGCTAGCCATTCGGAATCCTGCTGCCTAATTGCCTGATTTCATGAACCGTGCTAAACCCCCACTGATTTAAGCTAATGATCCAAAATGAAAACTCCACTTTGAGAGTAAAGTGCTGCCTGGTGGGTTTTATGTGTAAGGCACATGCATTAGCAGCTCTGGAGCAAGGGTTTGGGACTCAGAGTGGGACAAAAAAGATCTCTGGCCCCTTCCCTTTCCAAGTGCCCACCTTAACCACCTCTACCCCCAGCCCCCAGATCCCAGGCCATATACAGAAGGCAGAGGAGAACAGGAGAATCCCTTAAAATAAAGTCAGTTACTAGGATTGGATGAATCTTGGCTCCAAGTCCAGGCAGACCTGCCAAGGCAAACAGCTTTTCCTACCACGGGGTTACTGGTTTTCCATTCCTCTCCACTCCACCCCCCAGTGTTCGCCCACATGGCCAGTTGGAGCATGGCTGGACTCTTGGAAGAAAAAGATAGGAGTAGGGAAGTGGGCTTCAGAGCCAAAGAGTCAGAAAAGCCATGTACTCTCCTGCGTGCTGAGAGATGCTTAGAAGAACAGTTCTCAAGTGAGCATCTGCAGAGTCACCTGAAGGGCTGTTAAAAATGTGGACTGCAGCCGGGCTTGGTGGCTCAGCCTGTAATCCCGCGCCTTGGGAGGCTGAGGTGAGTGGATTGCCTGAGCCCGCGGGTTCGAGACCTGCCTGGGCAACTTGATGAAACCTCATCTCTACAATAAATCAAAAAATTAGCCGGGCGTGGTGGCGCTCGCCTGTAGTTCCAGCTACTTGGAAGGCTGAGGCGGAAGAATCGCTGGAGCCCAACAGGTTGAGGCTGCGGTGGCTGGGAACGTGCCGCTGCCCTCCAGCCTGGGCGACAAAGTGAGGCTCCAACTCAAAAAATAAATGTGGACTGCAGAGCTCCAGCCCCAGATCTCCCAAGGCAGTGTCATGGGTGGGCCTGAGAATCTGCATTTCTGACAAGTATCCAAGTGACATTAATGATGCTGGTCAGGGGACCACACTTGAGAACCACTGTTTTAAAAGGCTGGAGGGTGGGGACAGGGCAGGCTCTTAACTTTTCACCTTGGTTATTCACAGTGGTGCACTTTAAGGACGCTTACATGTGTGATGTTTAAACATCCTGAAGGCCTAGGGCAGCCCACCAAACTCACTAAAGCTCAAGCTGAAGCCAGCAATATCAGCACGGGCCTGTCTAAGACTCAGGCAACTTAGGGAAAGCTGGTCAGCACCATTTACAGAATTGTGGAGGTCTAGGGACCTCTGATTCCAGAGCTGTGGACACTCGCAAAGTCGGGAGAACAAAAGCTTTGACAGTCAACCCAATACCACTTTAGTGGTCTAGATTCCTCCCATTTTATACATCTCTTGGTCTCAGCATAGCTATTTGTAGAACGAAGATGCTGGCCAAGTTCATCTCAATCTAAAGCTCAATCTTGGCATTTCCTTTCTCTGTCTTTGAAATCCCATAGAGAAACCCAGACCACACAAGGGGAACACCCCATATCTCAGATGGCAAACAGCCCAAGCGGCTCCCAGCCCCAGAGGCTTCACCTGTATGTTCCACAGGGCAGCCCTGCAGGGCCGACAGTGGCACAAGAGCATGGTCTTGGTCGTAAAGTTGCCTAAGTTCAAAGACAGCCCAAACAGCACCCACCACACTCCAGGCATGGTGGCCAGCAGGCCTTCATGTTATCCCCCTTTGACAGCTGAGGACAAAGGCCTGGGGGCTGCTGGCCCCTTGTCTAGGAGACCCCCAAGGAAGCTGAGGCCAGTGCCTCTAAGAAATGGTGGCAGTACATCTCTCCCTTCTTCCTTGACCATTTTCTCAGTGTGATCCCTACAAAGGCTATCCATCCTCCAGGCTGAATTACAGACCATCTTCTCGCTGATGCCACCCCAGCTCAGGCTAGCCATGACCTTCATGATCCTACCTGGCTGAGCCTCTATGCAGCACAGCTCTGCATGATAATGACCTGAGAGTGTACGCATCTGTCTCCTCCCCACTGTGCAGGACATGGCCCACCACTTACTCATCTCTGTTCAGCAACCAGTACAACACCGAATGCATCAGAGGACTCAGTTAAATATTTGTTGGACACACTAATGAATAAGAAGATATAAACAGCACAGTCACTGCCCTGACATCCATAGCATCACTAGTGAGACTAGAATTCTTTGCACAAAACCTCACTTCAGCACTAATAACACTACCTAACAGTCATTGAGCTAGCCTAGGCCAGGCACTGGTCTACGCTCCTTAACATATATTTACTCACTGACTCCTCTAACAACTCTGGGAGGTAGATACTCTAATTAAACCCAGTTTCTAGATAAAGACACTGGGCAGAAAGGCTCAAATCATTTGCCCAAGGTCAACAGCAGAGCTGGAATTTGATCCCTGATATTATTAATATCAGAACAAAATATCAGAACAAAATGAACCACATGTAGAGTGGGAGACCCATGCCCAGAGCACCCTCATTCCACCAGAACTGGTTGCTTGTCAGGCCTCGTCCCAAGGAAGGGTCTCCACTTAGGTCTCACTGGCCCTTTTTCCCTCCTGAGGGTGTTCTGGGTATAAAAGGAGAGGCAAGCATCCCTCAAATTCATCATAGAATTCATCAGGGATGTCTCCAAAGTGCAATCACCACCACATGATTTTCTCTGAGGTAGAAACAGAAGTTTTGTTCCTCTAGACCTGAGCCTACCCCACCCCAGTGGTGTCACAACTACAGTTCAAGGTTCTTTCCGCTCCTTCACAGCTCTGACCCTTCCTGTCTATCCAACATGCTACACTTGAATTGTCTCTTTTTGTTCAGCTTTTCCAGGCTTTGTGGCAATGGCAGAGAGACCCAGAAGATGCAGGTGCCACGGTGGCCTGCCCTGACTCTGGCCCTTGGCAGGTGCGAGGTCCTATCAGAGCCTGGACCCGCACCCCTTTCCCATCCATCAGACGGCAGCATCTGGTTTCCCTACAACGTATGGCGGCAGGGAAGAGGGTGACAAAGTGCATGTGGTTCTCCTGTGTGGGGCTGTGACAAAGCCCTGCCAGAAAAACACACACATCCAGTCTGATCACAGCGTACACCAAAAGGGATGGGGAGGAGCGCTGTCTCTCACGGGTGAAATATGTCATGGCCTGAGATAGGTCTGGTTGAAGAAAAGAATCTAAAAGTTCAAGGGAGTTAGCACCAGTCCCGCCTCAGAAAGGGCATTACTGCTCTTTCTAGAATGCCCACTCCTTGCCACACTCCCCTGGCTCGCACTTGGGGTAGCTGGGAGGGGGGCTGGTATTAGCCTCGGGCTGAATGTCCTGACCCCTGTCCTCAGTCCTCTGACCCTCAGGAGCCTCCTTTCTTTCTCTTAACCCATCTGGAGCCTCACATCTAAGTCACAGGGCAGAGGTTCCGAGAGCCTGAGGGGAACATGTTGTACAATGAAAACTCACATGCCCTCACTTGGCGCTCCCTTTCTGTGTCTGCAGGAAAAATCCGTATTGAGAAGAAACACACAGAAATCTTCCCCAGTGCTATGGATGCTGCTTACCCACAGGGCCACGTGGGTCCCTGCAGAGGGACAGACTGCTCAGCCCCAAAGGAGACCATATGAAGTCTGATGGATGGAAAAAGACTAGGGGTACACAGAAACAGAGCCCAGCAGGAACCGGTGTCCAATCCATATCCTGGGGCATCTTCTCCAACTCCTAAATGCATGCCTGCCATGAATAAGGCAAATGCTTGTAATGACCAACCTTCTGGCACCACAATGGACAGCCTTCCTTCTGATGTACCACAGTGCTCTCCATGTTACTTCTCTTCCTAAAGGCAGTTGAGATCCAGGGCTGGGGGCCATGACTAAGAGTCCCAGGGGACAGTCCCATGAGCGGCTAGCTCTTCAGCAGGTGTGCCTATCTCTAATGTATACAGCCAACCCACCTTCTGGAGTTCCTTTTCCCTGTTCTCCTGCCACCTTCCAAGTGCTCCTACATCCTGTTCGTGGGTGTGCACCTCATGCGGGGAGCGAGGAGGAGTCCTCTCTCTACAGCTCCTCTCCAAGGCCCTTCCACTTGCATTGGAGGTGTCCTCACACCCCCATCCTACTGATCCTCCCCAGCAAGCTTTGCCCTAACACACAGCTGGACACGTCCAGGAGGCTGGCAGGCCCTCACAGATTTGCTAGCAGAGTAGGGTCCCTCTGGAATTGTGGAAGAACAAATTTCTGCTGTTTAAGCCACTCAGTTTAGGGTAATTTAGCAATTTGTTATGGCAACCCCAGGAAACAAATACAAGTCCAAACTCAACCCTGCTGCATGACTGCCTCTCAGCAGGTGTGAACAGTCAGTCACGAGAAACACAGAGGATTTGCTGTGATGCCCAACTCCTGATGCCCTACCAGGCTGCCCCGGATTCCACTCCCCATTCTGCTGTGTGACTTAGGTCAAGTTGCTTAATCTCGACTGAGCTCTGCTTTCCTCAGCTGAAAAAGGAAAATGATAAATCCCTTCATACCTCATAGGATCCTTGGTAGACTCCGTAGAAAAATAAGCTCAAGCGTGGGAAAGCACTTCGAAAATGGCAACCGACTCCTCTTACTTTTAACTCTGTACTCCTGGGACATTTTTTATCTTATACAATGTGACTACATTGCCATTTCTAAACTAAATTCACATATTCAAAAAGAAATTATGTACACAAATGTATGTACAGAAATGTGTGTTTATCTGTGCTTTATTCATTCACTCATTTAGTTACTTTTCCTGACCCTGACCTTCTGACCAATGTTAAAGTGCTGCTCTGCCTTCAGGAAAAGCAGAGAAATACAAATGTTTTTAACTGACTAGGTCAAAATAACTCCAACTTTGAAATTTTGATTTATTTCCCTACAGTCTTTCAAGGCGCTCTCTGTGACTACGATCTCATTCATCTTCATTCCACTCCCAAAAGAATGAAGATTCCAGACTATTTTACAGATAAGAGCTCTCTAAATTTAGATTCCTGCCATTTATTATGTGACCTCTGGCAGCAGACCTCTACTCTGTTTCTCCCTCTCTATTGAGCTTTAGGACGTAGTCATGACTTTACTTCTTCCCTTTGCTGCAACAAAAAGTACTTTTTCCTGACAAGTATTAGACTTCCAGGTAGGCGCCACACCTATTTCCTCCTTGTCCCGTCTCCCCCTTGTAAGTGTGCACAGTCCCCCTCAGAAACGGGAGTGGGAAGGTCTCCAGGCCTTTTCCTGGGAATACATCAAGTCCTCCACATCAGACAGACCTATGGCTGGATAGGGAAACCATCCTCAGACAGACACCGGATTGCTTCTCACAGCCATTCTCAAGATCTACTCAGACAATCCAATGGATCCATCAGAAGGTCAGACCAAAATTAGCAGCTGAGCTTGTAGCAACCTCCCAGATCAATGCTATTTTTTATAGAAGTAAAAAAAAAAAAATGCATTCCTCCAGTTTTCTTGTACCTACTGAATAGTTCAACTAATCCTCAGAGTTGATTACAGCTTGTTCCTTTGCTCACACTGACTGCTCCATCCAACCTGCTGCTAGAGACACAAGGTTCTAGCTGGGCCAGAGCACACGCAGCTTCCCACCCCACTCCCACCAGTGTTTGCCATGGACTCAGCCCAGGAGTGTTGAAGAGCCGTCTGGAGAAAATAAAACCCTAAGATTGTCAGTAAGCAGGACGCAAACACATGCAGGCACATCTAGAAGATCTAACGGGGGCCACATCCCTGAGCAAGGACAGGAAGCTGGAGACACTCAAAAGGAATAAGAAAGGCTGGTCTGTTAGCCCAGACTCAGGAGCAGGACCTAAAAGGAGGAGGGAACGGGGCTCCAGCTTTGGGAACTGGCCACACTGGGAGAAAGTGCTGTGCAGACATTCTAAAGAGCTTCTCACTAGAGACTGTGACACATAGGGCTGGAGGGCCCCTCCCATGGCAAACCTCTTAGGTGCTTCCGTGCGGCTCTGGGACAACTGGGAGGACCAGCAGGGACCCTCACCTGGCATGGGAACTGCCACACAGCAGAAGCTGGGTTGCAAATACCCAGGAACATCCAGCTTGGCAGCAACAGGGACAGATGCTCAGGGCAGCAGCAAAGGCATCGACAGACCATGGCCGCAGCCTGCAGAAACAGCAGAGCTGCTCACACCATGCAGCCCAGGAAGGGGAGGGCACAGGGAGTATCTCCCTCAGGGTGTGCACAGAGCCTTTGGTAAGCAGCTGGTGAGCTCCAGCAAGTGCAGGCTAGGGCTGATGTGGCTTGATGGACATGTCATCAAGTGTGGCCACAGGCTGCAGGGACAAGGTAAAGACCCCAATGTTTAAGTCCCAAGTGCAGAGTGAGAGTCTCATTGATTGTGCCCCATCTGTCCCTGAGATCAGATGTTCTTCCGTGCACCCCACTGTTGAGCCCCAGGAGTAAGTGGTGGCCAAACCAGGCCACATGTCATGTGGTCCCTTCCTCTTCTAATGGAGGCCTGTGCTGCCTGATTCTCCACAATGAAGCCCAGGACGAGGTTTCCTTTGAAGAAAAGGCTGTGCTTCACGGCATGTGAGTGTTTAAGAAACATGAAGGTTGCACTTAGACACACACATTCTTAGAGCAGAATGAGATTGAAGAGGCCATCTTACTAAAACCTCCTTTTACATACCAGAAAACCCAAGTCCAGAAAGAAAATGAGGCCCACAGTGCGTCAGCCATCACAGCTGATCAGGCACCAGATCTAACCCTCCCAGCCCAACCTATAGCCACTGCTGCCCCCGCCCTGTTCCCCAAGCACTTTTTCCTGGCATGTTTGTCCTTCACATACACACTGATGGGAAGTGCCTCCCCAGCCCCTCAGGTCCCAGCCCCATGGGCTCAAACAGCCTCCTCCATCCCTCTCCAAATGCAAGCAAGCCTCTCCCTATGTCAATGCCAGAACAAAGTGCCAAAAACCAGAGAACTAAGCCCCACTGAAGAAGTACAGCCCCAGCTCACTATCAGATAGTCATTTCCTGAAAGAAATTTGGCTGCCATGAAGCATAACAGCCGGTAGCCAGGGCCCCAGGCCAGTCCTCTACCCCTACAGCAAGAGTCCCTAGGTCCTCGCTCATCCCAGGACCAATCGGATAAAACAGCAGGACTATGGTGCAGCACTCCAACCCTTCCAGGTCCATCCCTTCCAATGCAGGAAACTCTGACAGAGCCTCCGGGGTTTGTCCAGGTGTGTCTCTGACCTGCCTCCTCTGACGTGCATCCTGGGGCAAGGCCGAGACCTCAGATAAATGTGCTCATGTTGGCTCAAGCATTACAAGGCAGCCCTGAAAAAAATCAGATCAGGTCTGAGGTGGAGTGTGGGGCAATGGTCCCTCCATGTCTCATCAGAAGTAGCCCACTGTCGGTGTCCTGTGTGAAGTTTTTTGGGGTTTGGGTCCCCCAGGAACTTCTAGGCTGAGGGCTCCATGGGAGGCACAGGTGTCTCCTCAATTCCAACCCTTTCTAAGGAACCCTGAGAGCAGGGCAGGAACACAGGGAGTTTTCAGCCAGTCCAGAGCAGATTTCTGCACTAGGAGAAGGGGATAGGGGCGAGGTGGAGGGGCAACCTCCACAACCTTCCCTGGCTTGCCTGTTCCGACTTTGGTAATCATTCAAAACAAGGAAATCCACCAGCCCAAGAAGAAGGCTCCAGGCAAAGCACTGTCCTCATAGGGGCCAGCCCAGCAAATGGCATCTCCTCCTCTCCCAGCCACTCAGCTTCACACCCGGCCTCCTCGCATTCCTCTGCCTCACACAGGCACACAACTGTGAAGGCAATAAACAATTTCTTCAAAATCACCAGGAAAACTGACACCAGGGAGGCAGAGGGAGTGAGGCCAGACGGTCCTGCTAGTCTGAAAAAAGGGCTGAGGGGGGAGAAGGAGACTCAGTCCAGGGCCTCGACATCATTCCATATCCATTGGGCCTCCTCACTGGCAACTGGAGGACCATTCCCAGAGTCATGACCACCAGAATGTTCAGGCCAACTGGTCTCGAAATGTGTAATGACTTCGAGATTCTGTCTTCACACACCCCGGAGTGATCCCCTTTGTCACTGAAGAGAGGGTTCACCTGGGAGGTCAGGGACTGACTAGGACCTGCCAGCCCTTGGAAAGAGGGAAGTGCTCAACCCCACACAACGCCTAGTTAACTATGGGCTTGGCATCTCATGTCCTCCCATCTCATGGCTCCTGTCTATACAGAATATCCACCGTTGGCCACCATAGGCCAAAGCAACACGAACCCTCATTCTACACTGGCACTGGACCAGAGGAACAGCAGAGAGTGTCAATAAAGCATTGGGTCAGTCACCACTGCAGGCTGGTGGCCCCTGATGCATCCCATCTGCACCAGGGCCTGCTGTGAGCTGTATCCCCTTTTTGAGGGTGAGGCTGGCACCAAGTCTCAGGTATAGATTTTCCATGTATCTTTAGAGAATATTTGCTCCCCCTGTGAGCCCATGGAGATGGTGAGATCTGTCTGCATTTTAATAATCTCTGAAATTCTTTTCAACTCCCTTGAGAATAACATTACCATTACTATACTGGTTTAGACTTGGTATATGTGTAAAATACATTTATTCTTTTTTCTATGTATGGATTTAGGAGGAAATGTCAGGACATGCTGACAGCCCCTGCATGAGCAGGAGGCCTTTCCGGGGGTGGGGGGGGGCACAGAGCTGTAGTGGAGGGGGCTTGGGACAGGCAGCCACAGGGCGAGTGACAATGTTAGATGAGAACTGCACTTGGTAGTGTCCAGGACACCTGAATACAATCCCATGGGGTCTATGCCCCAGTTCTGTGAGGTTTGTATGAACCCTGGTTGGCAGAGGAGAAAACAGTGGTTCTAAGAACGATCTTTGGCCAAAGCCACATGACTGGAATGTTGAAGGGGAAGGAATGAAAACTCAATTCTGAGTTTTAGAAAGTGATTGTTTAGAAAGTATTTGTTCCATGCTTCCAAACTGCCTCCCATCAGCAGGCTACAACTACCCTGTGTGTGTGTGTGGGTGGAGGGGCGGGGGTGGTTCCTGTGCCATCCATCTCTGGGTTTCTAAGTGAGCACAGGGAAGAACAAGATGCTCAGAGACACATTCAGGAGAAGGAACCAAATGTGGGGAGCAGCCCAAGGAGAGGCGGCTGAGGGCAGGACATCCAGCAGCTCCCAGGCCCTGACCAGAGAATGCTGGTCCACACACTATGCACTGCATTTTGAGGTGGTCCTAACTCCCCACTGTGCCCACGACTCGACTATTCAATTAGTGCATCCAACTCACCTTTCATTTGTTCACCTCTCAGATACACACAGGCTTTTCTTCCTGGCCAAGTATTCCCCAGGGCCATGCCTGGGAGCAAAGAGGTGCCAACAAACATACTGTATCAACAACCAAGTCACAAACCATACAACCACAGAGATCACCTATGGTGACCCTTTCAATTTGCCCAGAGAAACAGGCTCCGATACTAGACCTGACTGGCCTAAGCCACAAAGCTGTTTAGTGGCAGTGCAGGAATTAGATGCCAAGTCTCCAGAGTTTGTGCTATTTTCTGTCACTACTTTATCTGACACATAAGTTTCTAACAGGTGGGTAAACTAAGCCACAGAGCACTTCAGTGACTTGCCTGTGTGGACACAGGAGGTGGTGGAACCAGGAGCCGGACTCAGGTCTGTCTGACTCCTAAGGCTACATGTGTTCTTTCCAATGTGCTCTTTAAATCCCTGGAGATTACGCCATGCCCTCTATGACAATCCTTATAATCGCTGGAGTCTAAGGAAGTGACTCCTGTACAGAGAACCAGCACTTCTAAATGGACTTGGGCAAACACTGAAACCTAAACAAAGCAGGCCTTCAAAGTGGCAAACAAAACACCAAGACTGCAAGAGCGTTCCCCAAACTTTATAAGGATGGCCCTTGGTTTGCATAATGGCATTACTGCAGAGAAACCCCTTATGGAATACGGAGTATAACTGGCAACGTGCTCCTGATGGCGTCTCTCTGGAGGCTCCTGACAGCCTCTCTCTGGAGCCTGGGAACTGAGCCTCGGAGCCTTACCCTGGTAAGGCCAGGCCAGCTGGAAGGGGCAGACGCCTGGCACAGCCATGCTCTCTAGGCAGATGCGCCAAGCACACAGAGACAGACACACATGGCCCATCACACCACAAACTACTATTAAATCAAGTTTAGCCTAAAGCTGCCTTCTTACATATTTCAAGTTTGACCTAGGGGTTTCTCTGTAACCTTTCACATAGTGAACTGTCACTTAGCTAGATGTATAAACAGACTGCCACCTACTCTTGTGACAATCACCAAATTTCCGCCAATCAAAGGTAGCCAACTACTCAACCCGTGTTCAAGTAAGACAAATGCTGTCTGTGACCAATCTGGCTGTTTCTGTCTCTCCTCTGTTATCTGTCTGGCACTTTCCTTTTTTGGTCCCTAAATCTTTCACCACGTGGCTGTGACAGAGTCTCTCTGAATCTGTTATGATTCTGAGGGCTGCCAATTCACAAATCATACTTTATCCAATTAAACTCTGTTCATTTTAATTTGTCTAAGGTTTTTCTTTTATTTATTTTATTTTTATTTTTATTTTTTGAGTTGGAGTCTCACTCAGTCGCCCAGACTGGACCTGCTGGGCTCCGGCGATCCTTCCGCCTCAGCCTTCCAAGTAGCTGGAACTACAGGCGCGCGCTACCACGCCCAGCAAATTTTTTGATTTATTGTAGAGATGAGGTCTCGCCAAGTTTCCCAGGCGGGTCTCTAACCC
>CAUYQG010041311.1:0-54285 GCA_963574415.1 Tarsius wallacei | reverse complement strand
CGCGCCTTTGGGAGGCTGAGGTGAGTGGATTGCCTGAGCCCACGGGTTCGAGACCCGCCTGGGCAAGCAAGACCTCATCTCTACAATAAATCAAAAAATTAGCCGGGCGTGGTAGTGCATGCCTGTAGTTCCAGCTACTTGGAAAGCTGAGGCGGAAGGATCGCCCGAGCCCAGCAGGTCGAGGCTGCAGTGGCCAGAAGCGGCCACTGAACTCCAGTCTGGGTGATGGAGTGAGACTCCAACTCAAAAAAAAAAAAAAAAAAGCATATCAGTGGTTGCTTGAAGATGAGAGGATGGAAAGGCTTACAAGGAGGGCACAGGAAAATATTTAGGAATGACAGAGAAGTTTATTATCTTAATTGTTGTGATGTCTGATGGTTTCACAGGTGTGTGCCTGTTAAAATTTATTAAATTGTACAGTTTAAATACGTGCAGGTTGTTGTATGGTAATTATATAATGTGTTAAAAATAAAATAAAAAAAAAAAACTAGACTATGATGTGTTTGAGCATTTGAAACAATAATCAGACGAATTGAAAAACACTATCATATTTGGAGTGAGTGTACTTTACACTATCTGTAATAGCAGAAGTTGGCAATCTAACTTATCAACAGGTGACCCATTAAATTGTGTTACATCTATACACAACGGAATATTATGTGGTTGAAAACAGAACATTTTTCTTTGTGTTGGTAATGATTTACAGGAATACATTAAGTGAAAAAAGGCAAAGAACAAAACGGTGTGCTATATTATTTACACAAAAAGGAAGAACGTTAAGAAAATGTGTGTGAGTGTGCACTCGTGTGCATGTCAGTACATGCCTAAAGAATTTTTGGAAGAATATACAAGAACCTAATAACAAACCTGGGTGGGGCAAGGTGTGGTTACTGATGGAAGCTGTACAAATATGTGTTGGAAGACTTATATATATATATATAAGTCTTATATATATATACGCACACACATATATATATTTTGTCACATATGTACATGTATGTTGGAGACCACTGCCCTGCTTGAACTCCGCTGTAAACATACTTGGTGTGTGTGCAAAGTCACAACCAGCCAAGAATGTCTATAATGGCAAAGCCAGATAGGTGTGTATGCTGAGGCAAGTTCTAAAAGTATAGTGTCTGTTGTGTTAGAACAGAGAAAAGTTATACATTGTCTTGCAAGCAACTGCACTATATTTTGTAAACAGTCATGCTTTATCGCAAAAGCTTTCTAAGATCAAAACTGGGAGTTTTCTTTGCACCGTCTGTACTTTGTCCTTGAAGTCTTACTTAACTACGTCATTTTGTACTAATAAAAGTCTTATGGGTAAGAAACTCAGGGCCTTTGTCCTGTGAGGCAGAGTGCCCCCTGTTTCCCCCACTTCTAGTTCTAAAAGTGTTTTGTGAATTGTGTTATACCACACTGTTCCTCTTTCAAGATCCTTTACCACCCAGCCACGCAGGATGCAGCATATGTATATACTTCTATCTATATACATATACAAAAATCATGTATGTGCCACAAAAACAAAAATTGTTTTAAAAATTATGTGTTAATTTTTAAATGTATTCCCTATTCAGTGTATTCCATTTGAATGTATTCCACGTTCATAAAATAGTAACAATTAAACATTTTTTACAAGAACAGGGGCTGAGTATGGTGGTTCACACCTGTAATCCTAGCACTTTAGGAGGCTGAGGCAGGAGTATCACTTGAGCCCAAGAGTTCACAACGAGCCTAGGCAATATAGTGAGACCTTGTCTCTACCAAAAAATTTTTAAAAATTAGCTAGGTGTGGTGGTGGGTGCTTGTAGTCCCAGCTACTTGGGAGGCTGAGGTGAAAGTATCGCCTAAGCCCAGAAAGTTGAGGCTGCAGTGAGTTATGATTGTGTCACTGCACTCCAGCCTAGGTGACAGAGAGACTCCAACTCAAAAAGAAAAAAAAAAAGGTAAAAGAATCAAGAAAATTACAGACTTTCCAGCAGAATTCTTCAAAATATACAAGGAGGAACTGATACCAATTCTACTGACAGTATTTCAGGCAATCGAGAAAGATGGAACGCTCCCCAAATCATTTTATGAAGCTAACATCACAGCGATGCCCAAACCAGGTAAAGCGTCAACAAAGAAAGAGAACTACAGACCGATATCCTTGATGAATACAGATCCTAAAATTCTCAACAAGATTCTTGCAAATTTGTTTCAACAACACATCTCAAAAATCATCCACCATGACCAAGTAGGCTTCATCCCCAGGATGCAGGGCTGGTTCAACATTCGTAAGACCATAAATGTAATTAAACATATCAACAAATGTAAAAACAAAAACCAAATGATTATATCATTAGACGCGGAAAAAGCTTTTGACAAAATTCAGCACCACTTCCTGATAAAAACCCTCGATGTCACATCTAGGCAAAGATGGAACATACCTCAAAATAGTAAGAGCCATCTACGAGAAACCCACAGCCTGCATACTGCTAATCAGACAGAAATTGAAACCAGGCAATTGAGAAAGATGGAATTCTCCCCAAATCAATTGGAACAAGACAAGGATGCCCACTTTCACCTCTCCTTTTCAACATAGTTTTGGGAGTCCTAGCTAGAGCAATCAGACAAGAGAAAGAGATCAGGGGTATCCAAATAGGAAAAGAGGAAGTCGAGTTATTCCTCTTTACAGACAACATGATTCTATACCTTGAAGACCCAAGAGAACCTGTCAAAAACCTCTTTGCATTGATAAAGGACTTTGGCAAAGCCTCAGGGTATAAAAGAAATGTGTAAAAGATAGTCGCATTTCTACACACCAACAATAAACAAACAGAAATTCAAATGAAAAGCACAATCCCATTCACAATAGCCAGAAAAAAATCAAATACCTTGGCATCTTCCTACCCAGACACACGAAAGACCTTTACAATGGAAACTACAAAACACTGCTCAAAAAAATCAAAGAAGACACAAACCAATGGAAAAATATTCCATGCTCATGGATTGGAAGAATCAACATTGTTAAGATGTCCATCCTACCCAAGGCAATCTACAGATTTAATGCAACAACCATTAAATTACCAGCAGCATTCTTCTCAGAAATGGAAATGACAATATAGGAATTCATAAGGAAATATAAATGACCACGAATTGCCAAAACAATCCTCAGCAAAAAAAAAAAAAAAAGCAGAAGGTATCACACTCTCAGACTTTAAACTTGATAATAAAGCTATAATAATCAAGACAGCCTGATATTGATACAAGAACAGGCATATAGACCAATGGAACAGGATAGAGATTCCAGAAATTCAAACCTCAATTTCTCAACCAACTCATCTTCAACAAAGTCTCCATCATCAACAACTGGGGAGAGAAGAACTTATTCTGTAAATGGTGCTGGGAAAACTGGCTAACCACAAGCAGATTAAAACAAGATCCCTACCTATCACCATACACAAAAATTAACTCTAAGTGGATCAAAGACCTAAATGTAAAACCTCAGACTATAAGAATCCTAGAAAAAGCAGGAAACACCCTTATGGAAATTGGAACTGGCAACCAATTCCTGATCAAAACCCCAAGTGCCCAAGCCATAAGAGATAAGATAGACAAGTGGGACCTCATCAAACTGACAAGCTTCTGTAAAGCCAAAGAAACCATCAAGAGAGTGGGGAGACAGCCCACAGACGGAAAAAATATTCGCCAACTGTATATCCGACAAAGGCCTAACATCTAGGATCCACAAGGAACTCAAACATGCCGAAAAGAAAAAAACCACCCCATTACTAAGTGGGCAAAATATATGAATAGACACTCCTCAAAAGAAGACAAGCAGCCAACAGATACATGAAAAAATGCTCAGTCTCACTAGTCATCAAAGAAAACTACACTGAGATACCATCTAACTTCAGTCAGGATGACTGTCAATAACTCAAAAAACAACAGATGCTGGAGAGGATGCAGCGAAAAGGAAACACTTCTACACTGTTGGTGGGAGTGTAAGCCTCTGTGGAAAACAGTGTGGCGATTCCTAAAAGATCTAAAAATCAACCTTCCATACGACCCTGCAATCCCCCTACTGGGAATATACCCAAAAGAACACAAATCACTCTATAAAAAAAATGGCTGCACACATATGTTTATCGCAGCATTGTTCACAGTAGCAAGAACATGGAACCAACCACGCTGGCCATCAAGAGGACTGGATAAAAAAATGTGGTACATATACACGATAGAATATTATGCAGCCATAAAGAACAAAATCATGAACCTCACAGCAACCTGTATGGACTTAGAGTCTATAACACTGAGTGATCTTTCACAGAAACAAAGAACTGAGTATCATCTGTTCTCACTCATAAGCAGACCTTGAACAAATATCGTAAGAAAGGATTGGCAGTAGCGTGAAACTGCTGGGAGGGGGGTGGGGAAGTGGGATTGGCAGTAGTGGGAGTCTGCCTGGGGAAGGGGGGGGCACACCTCATCAACAAGGGTACTCGCATAATGAACATTTGTATACCTAACCCTGAACTGTACCCCACATCTTTAAAATAAAAAAGATTTAAAAAAAAAAAAGAAAATCACATATCAACTTAGAAGGAAATAAAATATCATTGGGTTGTAAAATTAAAGTAATTTAAATTTTCTTCTTTATGCTTTTTTGTAATTCCCAAATTGTTCAAAACAAATGTATACTATGTTTGAAATCAGAAGAGCAAAAATAGATACTACTTTAAATAAAGAAGAAAAACAAAAAAGAAAAGAACAAGACACTATGAAAAGACCAGAAAGCTTTTGGATTAAAAAAAAAAAATCAAGGGCCAGGCATGGTGGCTCACAACTGTATCCCAGTGCTTTGGGAGACTGAGGCAGAAGGATTACTTGAGGCTGGGAGTTCAGACCAGTCTGGGCAACATAGTGAGATCTCGACTCCACAAAACAAACAAACAAAATTATCCAGGCATGGTGGTGGTCCTGGCCACCTAGGGGACTGAGGGGGAGGATCGCTTGAGCCCAGAAGTTAGAGGCTGCAGTGACCTGTGATTGTGCCATTGCATTCCAGCCTAGACAACAGAGCAAAACCCTGACCCTGTGTCTAAAAAAAATAAAAAATAAAAAATAAAATAAATAAAAGGAAAAAAAAAGTCAAATAGCTCTCCCTCCCTATGGGCAAATAAATGGGTCTATGGAAAAAAAGATTGTAATTTGTAAGTTAAAAAACAAATCACATGTATGTGGAGACTCAGAGTTGCTTTCTCTTAGAAATTTGCTTATCAGAAACAAAAACAAAAAATTAGAACCGATGTCTAGTTCATTTTCTCTACAAAACTGAAGTAGACTCTATATCTATCTAACTTGGTCAAGTTGTCCTGGAAAAGAAACATCAAATGGAGAGAGATGTGATTTTTTGGAATGAAAAATCACAGAGGAAGAAATAAATGGCAGACTGGACGTGAAGATTGTTGAATTAGGGAAGGCAAAATTATGATTTCTCCCAACAGAAGGAAACACAAAATATGATTTATTTAAACGTTTGCAAAAAAAAAAAAAGGTATATGGAAGTCAAATCCCTTAACTATGCCCTACAAACAGAGTCACCCAAAGAAAGAAAAAAAGAAGGTAGTGGAGGAAAAGAAAAAGAAATAATGGAAGAAAAATTTCTCAATCTAAAGAAAGAACTTAGATTGATAGAGTTGATCAAGAGCCAGAAGTCGCAAATCTAGAATGGCCTTGAAAACACAAGCAGTCTAGAAATTTACAGACTCTTGGGGGAAACTTTGATACTCTACAGGTTCAATTCTTGCTAAATCTGACTTGGCAAGCCCCCAGTCCACATTTTAACAATACTATTAATGACAGAGAGTAGGACTGAGAAATTCCAGTTGAGCATGGTGGACTGAATATTCATATTTACCTCTGGTCCCTCCCCAAAGTGCACCATGATGATAATGGAGAGTCAAAGAAGGCACAAACAAGAAAAGTAGAAGAGAAAATAATAACACATTTTTGAAAGATGAAATTCATATGAACAAATAGTAGCTAACTTAGTAGACTAGAAAATCAGAGGTCCAAATCAAATGCATAAAGCCGGATAATTCATAACATAGAAGTCCAAAAAGAATCAGAATGTGTAGGCAAGAGACAACTCTGAAAGCAGGAATGCAGATAGGGCCAAAGGGTGAATACAAACTGGCTCGTCTCGGTGGAAGCTTGGAGCTAATTCTCTGGAGAGGTTCACCTAGAACAGTGGTTCTCAAACTTGGCTGCAAGGCGGACACACCAGGGGAGATTTTAAAAGATTGATAATGTTCAGGCTACCCACTAGATGTATTAAATTAAAAACTCTGGGGGAGGCAAACAGTCTTCGGTAGTCTAGGTAGTCCCAATGTGCAGTCCTTTTTTGAGTTGGAGTCTCACTCGGTCACCCCGGCTGGAGTGCAGTGGCACGCTCACAGCCACACCCGCATCGAGCCGCTGGGTTCAGGCGATCCTTCCGCCTCAGCCTCCCAAGTAGTCGGAACTACAGGCACGCGCTACCTCGCCGGCTATGCAGCCCTTTTGAAAACCACTGAACCGAAGGACTCCGCACTTTGAAGACATCAGGCATAGCAGCGAACAGGGCAGCTGTATGGAAAATGGGGGTGGGGGTGGGGGAGGAAGTCATGTATATAGGTTTTTATATACGGAATGAAGCCTACTTGTCTCCAAAAAATTCCCGGATAGCTAGGCTTATAGTTATGCCTTCTCAACCCCCTTCTGAAGAGTGGAGTAGTCCAAGAAAAATGCCTGGAAGATCCCCAATGAAGTGACCCAACCAGATCACTCTAATAGAGCTCACTTGACAAATCTCACATACAAATTTCTAAATGCAAGAAGTGTAAGAAAACCTTAAAAAAAAAAAAAGACCTGTCATTATCTTCACAAGTCCTGTTATACCTATGAAAAAAATACTGTTATAAAAAGGGCAACAATCAGAAAACAAAAAAATAGGACTCTGAGAAATTATAAATATGCCACAAAGAAGTAAAAAACCAGAAAATGTTGAGGAAATTCACACACACACACAAAATAGATGGAAAATAGGAGACAGGTAAAAAAATTAGAGGATCTTCCAGGAAATCTAATATCCAAATAACAAGTCTCAGAAAAAGAATTCAGGGGGAAAAAATGGAAGAGGATATTATCCTGTAAGTAATAAAACAATGTTTCCTAGAACTGAAAGACATGATTTTTCAGATTGAAAGGAATCGTAGAGCATTCAGCAAAATAAATTTGAAAAGAATCACATCAAATTGCATCATTGGATTTTTAAAGTGTACTCAGAATGAAAAGAAATTCCCAAAAGATTCCTGGAAGGGAGAGAAAAATCACATATAAATGGATTAGGAGTTAGAATGGTTTTGAACACCTTGTCAGCAACACCAGAAGCGGGATTATGAAAGAGAGCTGCCTCTGAGTATGAGCTAAAATAATTCCCAAACCAGAATTCTATGCCAAGTCAAATCACAAGTCAAGTGTGTGACTGAAGTAAGAATATTTGTGACATTATACACTTCTAAAAAATGTACCTCCCTTGTGCCCTTCCTTAGGAATTTACTAGAGATGTGTCCTCTGCCTCAGATGAAGCAAACATATAGAAAGAGAAAGACACAGGATGGAAGACATGAAGCTCCAGTGCTGGCGAGAAGGTGAGGGCAATTCCCAGGAGCAGGCAAGATTGGAGTTTTGTGGCAGACCCTAGAGGGCAGCCAGTTATTAGACAGGTATAAAGAAGATTCTTGGAGAGATAGTCCAAGAAAAAAGAAAAAACTGGTGAAAAACTTGACTCATTTGCATATACTGACAGGAGGTTTGTTTCTGGTTAAAAATGTGAGTTATTTTAGAAAAACACAATTTTATAAGAAAGGATTCTTACTATACCAAATGACTCAATTCTGAACAATAGATACTAACCAAATAGTGTCCAACATCATTCCGATTTAATTCAAATGGTGAAACATTTACTGGGAGGATGGGAGAGGGTAGATGTGTATGTGTGAGGGTAGAACTAAAGTCAGTTGTAACTCATGCTTGAAACGTAAAAAATCAAGCAGTAAGAGTATTATGTGTGTGTGTGTGTGTGTATGCTATGTATAACAAACATTCTTTTCTTTTTTAAAGAACACTAGCAAAACTGAAATTGATTGCCTTTGAGAATTGGGGTAACAGTACCATAAATTAGAGTAGGAAACTGAAGCTTTTTGTTGTAAGTCTTGAAGAACTTTATGACTTTTTAAACAATGTACGACTTTGATAGAAATATAAACAAAAAATATAATTAAGCTTGCAAATTGAGAATGTGTATTATGACTTGGGCAAACTTAATGAAAACACTGACCATCATAGACATAGCCTGGTGGAAATGTCAATGTGTTGGGAGGATGGAGAATCAGGTTGGTTTTGGACTTAGAGGGAACTCTAAATGCCCGAAGGCAATGGAACTTTGTTCTATTGGCATTTTTTGTTTTATTGCCAGTGGCATTCAGCTTTTTCAAATGTTTATTGATCATCTCTGTAATAGTTGAGACTTTTCAAAAATTCTAGAGGGAAAAAACGTCGCTAGTTTAAAAAGCAGCAGCTTCTTCTGCCCTCTAATGGCATAACTCATCTCAAGGGAATTGTTTGCTTCAGAAAAATACTTTAATGATTAATTTCAGTTTAAGTGGTGAAAAATCTACAGTGTAGGACAGAAAAGAAGGGAAAATGATGCGCATAGGAAAATGACAGGATGTGATGCATCCTGAGAAAACAGGGGAGACATGTCATAAAATTTATGAAGATCAAGACTCTACCATAATGAGAAGATCGGAAGAGAAATCAGAAAGGAGCAAACCAAGATAGACCAGACCTCCCACAACAATCATCAGAAATACTGGGGAAGACCCTGGGTTTTCAGTTGAAATAATGAAGAAGACCTAATGTATTAAACGAAAGGTGATCTTAGAAGATGGGAGGAATATAATAAGCTTGGTGAAAACATATTTAGACAATTATCAAAATCGTTTCAAGGTGCCCATATTTCTACAAAAGAATATTTTGAATGCTAAATATATAAAATTTAGGACCAACAATACATAATCCATCTAGAATTTTAAGATGTGAATTTTTTTTTTCCAAGTGGTTATCTAATTCTCTCAAAGCTTATTGAAAAATCTATCCTTTTCACATGTACTTATGTTGATAACTGTTATGTGTAATACTTTTATATTTGGACCAATTTCTGGTACTTTGTTCAATTCCACTGACTTGTCTACCTGTTCCAACGCCATAATGCTTTGAAACAGTGTTACCTTTCCTTAACCCGATCTGTAATACCTAGGGGAATGAGGGTTGTGTGGCCTGGCCTCCTTCCTGGCCATCAGACCAGTTATAACAAATGTGTTTTTTCCTCCATCCCCAACAACATGGAAGCTTATGCTTCAGGTTTCCTTTGTGCAGTTTTTGTCACTTAAAGTGACTTCAAAGGAAATATTATCAGCTCCATGTCCTACCTTGGTCCCTCCAGATTATGGGGTGTTCGCAGTGCCCAAAATCTTCTATTCAAGCTTCCCAAGAGGTCATCTTCGTTCTCAAAGAAGAAAATTGTCAGTCGATGGATGTCTGTCTTTATTTCTTATTTTTTTTTTTTTTTTTTAACTTTTAAGATGTGTTATGACTGCAGAAATTCCACATTACTATGTCCCTTCCATCCTTTCCTGGGTTTCTAGCACTAATGTAGTTTTCCTTATCTTCATGTTTTGAAAAATCTTATTTGTTTTTATTGGTTTTAGTTGTTAGGACACGAAAAGGACTCAGTTTACCAGATATGTGTGTGTGTGTGTGTGTGTATGTGTGTGTGTATAAAACAAATATATAAATATAATAAAATATATTTTAACATATATGTATCAATATGTGTATACAAACTAGGTTAAAACATCTTTAAACAATTATCAAAATTTTAAGGTGTGTTTCTACAAAAGAATATTTTATTTTGAATTCTAAGTGTATGCCTATTCTCATATTAAACTTTACTACTAGAGACTTTTTAAAAATAGAAACTTTAAGATTCATACTGGCCAAGCCAATTTCACAGCAAGTTACTAAATAGCCACATTTCAGATGAGATTGGACACTTTCAGGGTGGTGCAACCATAGACTAAATAGCCATGTTTCAAACCAAATGGAAAAGCAAGATTCACGCTGGTGTTGACTTTGAGATCACTGTTCACCGTTCATTGAGTTTATAAAAGGAAAAGTGCATAAAGAAATTAGCAATAGTTACTTTTAAAAACTCCTTTTAACATGATCCTAAAAATAACTCGACATATCCAAGATGCACATTGATAAGCTGTTTATAGATTACATTACTGAAAGAATTCACTTGAAATTTTTGAAGTCTTGCTAACCCTACATTTACATTAGTATGCCAAATCGTTATTCACATATAGCAGCCCCATGGTACCCTTTATCAAGGATTTAAGTTGCTTTACTTTATTCAAATCTATTCTTTCATGACCATTCCAATTCTCAAAATTAAAAATGTTTATGAAAAATTTTAAGGTCAAAGGGATTTTAATGATATATAAAAGGCAAGGTATATACTTATATAATCATGTATATAATAAATATGGGATTTTTTCTTGTTAAAAATAGCAGTCAACCGCTGAAGGTAGCTTAAGTGAGTAGTATAATGGAGGCTTGGAAAAGCATGTTCTAAATCAGAGGTTTTGTTCAATACGTAGTTTCATGTAGTAAGTACAGTATTCATTAAAGGGCCTAAAGACAGGAAAAAGTGGACAACACACATGCAGGGATACCTGCACAAATTGGGATGAATCAACCACTAAGTAGCTTTTTACCCTTCTGGAATCCCTGGCTGAAGTATTTGAGAGGGCTTAGCTCCCCTTCATTTGGCATGCTGACACTGCTCCTAGGTTCTGGAAGGACACTTATACTCAAATCTATAGTTGATCAAAAATTAATTTTTCCCATTAAAAAAATGGACATATCACTGGTTGTCTGTGAAGTTTGCTCTTAGGGCTGGCCTTTACACGTATTTCTTTTGGCCACTGTGTAGGTGAAAATTAATTTGATTGGTAAAACATAACCTTAGTGCTAGCAGCTATTTCATCTTATTATGTCAAAGTTACCGATTACTTTGTGCAAGGCACGGTTTGGATTCTTCTTGAGGAGCTCACTCTCCAGTGAGGGAAACAAAACACAGCCTGTAGAAAACAAGTGTTGCTGCGGCTTATTCAGTGATGCCATTGCACTCCAGGAGTGTAAGGGGATGGGCAGGCAGGCAGTGTGAGGGAATCATTCCGAAAAGGCAAACTAACTCTTGTACAAGGAATGGGAAGTTATGAGGCATGTAGAGGAGGAAGGAGACTCCAGCCAGATGATGAAACAGTCAAGTGCAAAAGATAGGAAGATATAACATGGCCTTTTGGGGAGTAGCAAAAATAGGTGTTATCTTACATGTTGGCTTACACTTCCACATGGTAGGGGTGAGTTGGACTAGTTAAGCACTAGCTTGAATATCCAAGGTTGGACTCAAGTAACATGAAACATCAAGAGACATTGGAATTTTTAAGGACTAAATATAGAGCAACTTTCAAATCTTTCATATTTTTTTTTTTAAATGAGGTGGGTGTCTCACTATGTTGTCCATTGCTTGAGTACAAGACCAGCCTAGGCAACAGAGTGAGACCCCATCTCTACAAAAAAAAAAAAAAAGAAAAAAAATTAAAAATTAGCTGGGCATGGTGGCATGTGGCTGTAGTCCTAGCTACTTGGAGGGTTGAGGTGGATTGCCTGAGCCTGAGGTTGAGGCTGCAGTAAGCTGTGATCATGCCACTACACTCCAACCTGGGAAACAGAGATCTCAACTCAAAAAGAGAGAATGGTGAATTAGAATTGTCACAAATAGCAAGTAAAATTGTCATAGGGGCGAACTTCAGTTAGAGATCAGTTTAGCTTAAAATTAAAGAACAATGAAACTAACTTCAGATAATAACATTTATGATGTCAGTTCTGGACGCCAAATCCTATGACTGTGAGATAAAATCTGAGTTTTTAGTCTAAAGTAGAAGTGGCAGTTTTATGTATGGGGTGGAGTAGTGTAAGAGTGGTTAGGACAGACACCCCATCCCCGGCAATAGGGGTGTCTGGGAATAAACAAACATAATTTAGGCATCACGACAAAAAGTCTTTTAGAGGAAGGTTGATTTGACTCAAAAGGTAGCATTTCCAAAATTTTATTCATTCCCGAATGGCTTTCATGATGTTTATATTATTTGTGTGTCACCTATATAACTTTTGTTCAAATCATTTCTTAAAAAAATGTTGCACTAAGAAAGTATATCTGTATACCACTTAAAATCAAGTACGGACAATGGTATGCAGTACTGTACACAGGATATACTCTGGAAATGCTGTATTGGTTAGCATTTAGGTTAATAAGGCCAATTAGGTTCACAGAAGCATGTTGCTGTAATGTTAAGTCCTTTTGTCTCCTACAGTCAAAGTTCATGCCTCCTGACACGGTACTTTAAGATCACCACCACAGACCAGAAATGGTCTTTTCCTTAATAGGGACTAAAATGATCTTAATCCCTATTCATACCACATTGCTAAAGTACCATTCCTACCCTCATTCCCTAAATCCTTTCAGTAGCTTTTCATTGTTCACAATATATTTGCTGAACCACAGCAATGAAGGAAACTCATCACAGTCTTACCTACTACCTACTGCTAGCTTCTGTCAAATGGGCAGATTGGGTAAGCCACAGTCACTCGGTTTTAGCTGCAATCCACTTTATAAAAAAACTTCTCACTTATCAGGGTTTCAAGAAAAATCCACAGCCATGAATAACAATTCCACATCTCTAAGATTCAAATGCCAATTTTTTTTGAAGTTCAAACTTCTTATTACTATATTCCCCGAGATTTATTTAACCACATCTCCAATTAATCCTGATTTATTTCTGGCAACCTACCACCAGCTCACCTTTTACAGTGTTTTAGAATTTAGTATGTTCAGTGCAGCTCAAAAACTCAAAGGATTTTTTTAGATAGGGAAATGGAAGGAAAAAGAGACATGATACTACCTTCTTTAAATAATGCAAATAGTCAACATTTGAAAAGTTTACTGAAAACTTTTATTGTAATCAAAAAGTGACATAACGGGGTTGTAATGAATTCAGCAAATCATTCTGCTGATATTTAAGAACTGATATCAGCTTTTGCCAGGCAATTAAAAAAATTCAAATGTGAAAATTTCACAGTACAGTAAACTCCACCCCAACTAATTAATGGTGGTTAAAAATAATAGGCCCTAGCAAAACCTCTCATGTTACATGGTCACAACTCACAATTCTGTACAAAAGTTCGTGTTATAAAGCTCTGATGTAAAAATCAAATAATCAAGCAGCAATATTTTAAGTGCAGCACAGGGTCTTCCATGTCATTATTTACAAGGCTTGAATCTCTTTACATTATAACAAAATTAATACAGATGACTTAGTAATTAAGTCAATTTAAAAAATCTGTCCTTTTACACAGTGACAGATTTCACTTTTTGGTCGTCTTTCTCCTTCTCCTTTTCTTTATCTTTGTTCTTCTTTGACTTCTTTTTCTTGTGTTTGTGTTTTTGGCTTTTTTCCAATTCTACTTCAGTGCCTGCATGCTTCTTATGCTTCTTATGCTTTTTATGTTTCTTGTGCTTTTTCTTTTCCTTCTTTTTCTTCTTCTTCTTGCTGTCCTGACTCTCTGCTGAGCTGGCACTGCTACTGTGACTTCGGGTCTGGCTTCCAGAAGGGCTATGACTTCTGCTTGGACTAACACTAGGACTGCTTTGACTCTGACTCCTGCTTATGCCCACCTGGCCAACTGGTGCTATGTCCAGGCTCTCTTTTGCTTTCTCCGTTATTTTATCTTTTAGGTCCTTAGAAACAATTCCTGCAGTTTCCTCTTCTTTTACAGATACATTACTTTCACTGTCACTTTCATTGTAGTCTGGTTCAAAAGCAGCTTCATCAGTTTCTCTAGTTAAGTCAGAGGAAAGTCGAGAGGAATGACTTAACTGGGGTTTGGGCTTGATAGCACTCTTGTCAGTTTGCCCAGTAACTTGCTCTTTTTCAACCTGTGTGTCTGGTGGGTTAAGGATATAAAGTAATTTATTGCCACTCGATTCTTTATTGTTCCTTGCTTCTAATATATGCTTTTCACGATCCTTACAAAGATTTTTGTCGACAGATTTTGTCTCTTCACTTGGGCGTTTAGTATCGTATGTGGCTTTGTGATCATGAGGTTTTTTGTCTCTTGAGGGACTAGAATTACTTTTTTTGGAATCTCCTGTTCCTTTTTTAGGCAAATCTCTCTCTTCCCTTGGTTTATTTTTCTGCCCAGAGGCAGAATCTTTACTCCGAGAAGGAGAGTCTTTTCTTCTTGTTAATTCATTTCTTTCATCTCTACGTTTGGTACTTGAATACTCTCTGCTGTCATAGTCAGTTTTTTTGTCTCTATTGGGAGTAAAGTCTTTATTTGAGGAACCACGAACAGAATCATGTTTATCTGAAGTTCTAGTCTCTTTGGAAGATTGAGACAGACTTTTAAAATTTCCTTGCTCATTCAGACGGTCTAAGTTACTATCTTTTTCTGGCTGAGTGCTGCTCTTCCTCTTTTCAATGTTTTCCTTCTCCAACACCGAATGCTCTCGATCTTTGGTTTTACCCTTTTCACTAGATGCAGAGTTTTTTGAACTTTTGACCTCATGCTGTATAATTTCATGGCTCACTTCCTTGGTGAGTTTCTGAATTTTCTCTGATGGCTCATTTTCTTTCTCAGCATATTTGACTGTATTTGATGGCTTAGTGCTAACATTTTTTATAATACTAGTAGGTTTTCCGACATTTGACACAGGTTGTGTGGATTTAATCTCTTCTTCTTCAGATTCAAAGTCATCTTTATCCCATTTGGATTGAGGTACTTGAATCATTATAATAACATCTTCTGCAGGAGCTGTATTGTCATTATTATATTCTTCCATAGTTTTAATGACAGTTCGCTTTGTATCTGTTTTTTCTTCAGATTTCCGCACAGGACTGCCTCCAGTTGAGCTTGTACTAAAAAGAACACAAATATTTTTAATTAGTGAAGAATTTATTATGAATTATAAAACACCAAATGATATAAATATAAAAATTAAATATAAAACTGCTTAAACATACATGTTCTTTAACCTTAAAAGTTCAATTATTCTTCTCTAATAAAGATACACATGATTTAAGAATATGATTGTACAAAAACAAATCTGCTTCACCCTCAAAATCTACTTACAATCTTGTCTTTAGCAATTCCTTTTTCAAAAGACAAAAGAGTAAAACAAGCCTAATCTCCACGATCAACACATTCTTAATTAACATAAAAAGTACAAGCATGGATAAAATTAAAGAAAATCCTTCCCAAAACAAAGTTCCATACCCACCCACAATTAGATACCTGGTATAATCCACAAGAGTTGAGCTGGATCCTTCAGTTCCAGTTACTTTTCGTCTGACCTTTCCTTTGACTTTTTCTTGTTTAACTTTGCTAGATGTTGATTCCAATTTTTCAGAGGGTTCTTTTGTATTAGATATATTTTCTGTACTTCCAATTTTTTTCCCAGTTTCTCTATTGAGCTTGATTTTTTTAGCTGGGGCAGTTGATGATGAAATTTTGTCCTTTTCGGGCGTCCTATCCATCTTTTCAATATCAGATTCCATTTTGCGCTTTGGTGATGGTTTCACTATTTCAGTTACTTCTAGTTTTGAGATTTTCACGGAAGACGACTCAAAATCTTTATCTACACCTTTTTCTTCAGTTTTTCTTTTTCTTTTTTCTCCCTTATTATCAAGAGGTTTATTTTTCTCACTAGGTTTCTTGGTCTTTTCTTCCTTATTAGTTTGCTTCTCGGATTTGACATCTTTGGAATAGTCCTTCTTCACTTTTTCCTCTTTGACTGGTTTTGCCTCTTGATGTTCTTTTGCTGATTTAGAGTGAGTTTTTCTGGGGGTTCCCATGGTCTTTTCATCTTTCTGAGAGGAAGATGATGATTTAGCACTGTCAGTCTTTGGAATCTCCTCTTTGGCTTTTTTAAGTGGAGGTTCAGATCGAGGAGATTTTTCACGCTCTCCATCTAGTTTCTCTTGGGGCCCTTTAGCAGGTTTTGCAACATTTTCTTTTTTGGACACAGCAGAACCATCATTTTTCCGTTTGGTCTTGTCACCTTTCGCTTTTGGTTTATCTTTCTCTCTCTTATCTTTTTCAGACACTGATTTAAAAGTGATGGATTCTGCATCCATTGGTTCGTCTCTAACAGGTGTAGCATCATCTCTACTTGGAAGAACGAACAATGAGTCTGTTTTATTTTCTTCAACACCTGTAGGTTCTCTTGACTTCCTAGAAGTCTCTAATAACTCAGGGTTCAGAAAACCTTCACTTTCTTCCCCTTTTCTTCTTTTTCTATGTTTCTTATGCTTATTTCCTTTACCATCTCCTGGAGCATTTTCACTGTCCTTCTCTTTTGACTTTGTATTATCCTTCTGATTGTGACTGTCTCTTGTTGAAAGTTTTTCTGGATAGTTGCCACCTATGTTGCGACTTCTATGACTTTGCCCACCAACATAATCTTCTCTGCGGCCTCTCGTGAAGGGAGAATTCCTAATATTAAGTGGTAAAAATCTCTCTGGAGAAAAGTTCTCTCTATTTGCTGAGGGTCTAGGTTGTGCTCCAGCAGCATAACCTTTATAATATTTTTCATACCACTCTCTATATTTTCTCTCCCATTCTCGGTAACGCTCTTTTTCAAATGGGTCTCTAAAGTCAACACTCCTCCCATAATAAGCTTTCATGTCATAAGGTGGTGGAACTTCTCTGAATCTATTAAAATATTCACGTTCTGTTTCCCCTTGAGGTACATTACGCTTATTAGGAGATTGTCCCCTAAACGCTTGAGGAGATCTTGATCGTGAATGATAGCGTCTGTATGGGGGTGACCTTGACCTAGATCGATGATATCCATGAGATCTAGACCGTGAACGATAATTGCGACTTTTGCCTCTGCCTCTTCTGGGATACGGAGGTGACCGTGAATAGGAACGAGAATGTGAGCGGCTGAATGATCGAGAATAAGAACGTGAACGTGTTGAACCAGATCTTGATTTTGAGTAAGTATATGAACTTCTTGAATATGAAGAACCACTATAGGGAGATTTAGACCTAAAAACAAAAACAAAAAAAATAATTGATAGTTGAGAAATATTATCAAAATAAAACACAGACTCTCAGATTCTAGCATTCTCTCCTCACGGTTTCTTATTTCTTATATCAAATTTCATCTTAGATGATTAAAGAGGCACAGTGACCTCTACTGAAATGGAATAAAATACACAAATTAGAGCAATCACTTGTTACAAAACAAAAGTGAAGTCTTAACAATTAGAGTGGAGTGCATTAATGTACCGTGAGTTATATGAGCTAACTAACATTAAACAAAATGCCAATTAAATTTAAATTTCACTTCCTATCTGATTATTTAAGTAGGAGTCCATTTTTGTCCTATACTGGCCTAGTTTTAAAAAGAACCACATTTCAAGTGTAAGGCTAAAAAATAAATCTTTTAAACAAACTTCCAGGGAATTTTTATAACTCAGTCTTTCTATCAATAAAGCAATTTGTATTCTACTACTACTTCTTCATAAAATACACAGGTTAATGTTCCAGCAAGAAGCTGTAGCCTTATGGTAAAAGAATCATCAGAAATGTTCTTTGGCTATTCCTCTAATTTTTTCCTTCCAAAAACATTTCCCAGTTATTTCATACTATAAAGAACTTCAAGGGACAAGGGCAATTTAATCCCCATAACTGCTAGTTCTACACAATAGAATTTACATTGAGACATTATTTCAATAAACAGGTATTGGGAAATAAGCTACATCTTCATTTCTATACACCTAGACCGAATCAGAAAAATTCCATAAGTGCAATGTTACTTATATCCATAGCTAATCCCTGGATATTCAAAGTCCCATTTGTAATTCTGTTGTGAAGGCTTGCAAAACACTAACCTGGAAAATGAGCGCCTACGCTCCTTTTGAATCTTTTTGTATTCCATCAATTCCTTAGCAAAATCATTTGTAAACTCATCTAGCTTGGACTTTTTCTTTTCCCTAGTAAAATAAAGTTAAAGAGTGAAAGTTAACAAAAACCATTTAAGAAAACTAACAAGACAAATGTAATTAGATCATGAATGAAATGAATGAAATTGCCATTAGCTTTCCACTTTAAAACTATAAATAACTAGGAATCCCTGAGGAAGTTGCTTGTATGGCTTTGGTTTAAATTTTAGGTGAATTTTCTCATACTAACTGGAAACACTGGAAAATGTTTCCAAAGATACCTATTTAATGTAATATCAGAAAATGAAAAAAGTGTATAATAATTTTAAATGAAAAAACTTACTCTTCCTTTAGTCGTCGCTGTTCTCTATAGAATTCTTCCCTGGACAAAGGTGGCGCTTGTGTTGTTGGGATGGTATTTGAATGAGCTGTCTGCACTCCTGATGATACCCATGGTGTTGATAAATTGGCAGGAGCTGGAGGAAACCCTGGAGGAGGGACACTATACCCAGCAGGTGGTGGCTGGCCAGGAGGAAACTGAGGAGAAAACTGTGGGGGAGGAACACCTGGAGGGAGAGGAAGTGTATGGGGAGGAGGTGGATACAAAGGAGGTGGTGGAACAGGTACAAAGACTGGAGTTGCTGGTAGTGATGGGCCTTGAGTCCTCTGTGATCTTTCGCTGTGGTGTCGCCCACGATTTATACTTCTGGAGAAATAAATTCCAAGATATTATTCCTTCAAACTAAAGTCACTGAGATAAGTAAATTTGTCTTTTCTATCCATAATTACTTTCAAACTTAAAAACAGTAGAATAGAATCAACTACTAAACTAGTATAGAAACAATGATACCATTTATTTGTAACAGTAACTCTATAACAAAACAATTTTTAAGGCTGCTGGGGACTGAGAAGATGTAAGTTTATAGAATCCTCTCTAAATGGAAATGCTATATTTAAGTTATTTTTTATGAAGTTCGGTTGATGATCACTCCACTAATTATCATCTGTTACGTCTTAATCTGTCCTTGGAAGGACTAGTAACAGGTTCACGCTGCCGTGATCTAGTTCTCCCCAGAATGTCTTTCAAGATCAAGAGTTTAAATGAAGAAAAACCACTTCCTCTAACCTCATTTTTGAGGGAGAAAATGGGTGAAGACTAAATTTCACCTTCTTCTTCTCACTTCTTAGTGGGTGAAGATACAAAATAGAATAATAAATGTTCTTTTAACATCTGTAATTAACAATTAAAAATCTGTTTTCTGGGCCACGGCTTTACTAGACTCTGGTGTGGCCATGAGCTTTTTGAGCTATGGCCACCGCCATGTTTCCCAAGCTCTGGTCCCCTCTCCTACCTTAGAGAGGTGAATCTCCTCTCTCTTGCTCTCATTTACTTTTTAGGCTGAAGTGGAACGGCATGATCACAGCTTACCACAGCCTCAACCTCCTGGGCTCAAATTATCCTTCTGCCTCAGCATCCTGAGTAGCTGGGACTACAGGTACATGCCACCATGCCCAGGGTCTCACTATGTTGCCAAGGCTTATCTCGAACTCCTGAGCTCAAGCAATCCTCCCGCCTTGGCCTCTTAAAGAGCTAAGATTATACATGTGAACTACTACACCCAGTCACAGTGGAGTTTTTCTCAAAGGATTGTGTAAATAACAATGCTGGCTAAAAGTATCTAATTTGTGCCTCATCAATAAAACAGAGTGGGCCTACTTCTGTTAAGTTAAAGGTTCTTTAAACTATAGGCAACTGGTACACAACAGCAACAGTGGTGGAGGGTGGGGGTTAGATTTAAAGCCAATTTTCAGACAGCCATGAACCAGTAAATGTTCCGTTCTTTTAACATGTGATCTAATAATTAAGTAATAAACTTTAATAAGCTTAGTGATTCTAGTGGCACACTAGAAGATACTCTTAATATTCTTATTATAAAGTTTTGAAGTCCCCTTTACCCTGGTGGCAACTGTAACCTAGAGAGTGAGACGTATAACAGAGAGACCTATTGACATAGACAGTGAGACTTCTTAGATTAACACTTACTTGTACCTGCTTAGGGCAAGATCCCTAACAATCTCCTTGCCTCTTCTTTGGAAAATAAAATGTGGGAGATGACTGGGACAGTTAAGGCCATAAGAGGTATAAATGCAACTCTTCAAACTTGGGGGCTGAACTAGTTAACTATCATCTTAAATTAATATCTTAAAATATAATCCCAGCACTTTGGGAAGCTGAGGCACAAGGACTGCTTGAGCCCAGGAATTCCAGACTTGTATTCCCAACTTCTGGGGAGGCTGAAGCAGAAGGATCGGGTGAGCCCAGGAGATTGAGACTGTGGTGAGCCATACTTTAGCCTAGGCAACACAGATCCCAACTCCAAAAAAAAAAAAGGGTCAGAGATGTAATGACTTTCTTTTACCTTCAAGAAGATAAATGCAAGACAACATTCTGCTGTGTGCTGACAGGCAGAAAGTAATCATTGGGAAGTAATATAAAAAACGAAGTGTTAAAAACCATTACTTAAAATACTAAATGTAATTTATTGTTTTATAGTCCTATTTAAGGAAATCTACTAGAGACTTAAGAGATAAGCATAAGCTGGGGGTGGTGGCTCATGCCTATCATCCCAACACTTTGGGAGGCCAAGGTGAGAGGATTGCCTGAGCCCGCGGGTTCAAGACCAGCCTGGGCAACCTGGCAAGACCTCATCTCTACAATAAATCAAAAAATTAGCTGGGCATGGTGGCACGTGCCTGTAGTTCCAGCTACTTGGAAGGCTGAGGTGGAAGGATCGTCTGAGCCCAGCAGGTCGAGGCTGTGGTGGCCGGGAGCGTGCCACTGCCCTCCAGCCTGGGTGACAGAATGAGACGCCAACTCAAAAAAAAAAAAAAAAAAAGGTAAGCATAATCCAAACAAATGACCACCCCCCCTTCCTTCTGCCATTGTTGTGCTTTAATTTCTTTATATTTTTCAGTATTCTGTATAAGAGTATTATTTTCTAAGATTTTTAGCATGCCTACCTGTAGCAGCTCCTCTCTCCCCTTCTAATTTGCTGTGGTGGAGAAACCAGATAGCCAAGCTTGTTGGAACTGCATGTGGGGAAAAAGATAAAATAGGCTTGAATTTTCCTCCATGGGTATGGGTACATGACCTTTCAATGCACAGAATTTAAGACACTTACTTTAACTACTCTGAAAACTTTTTCCTACTCCCTGATTTGTAATTTGTTCCAGATACAGGAGATCTGAGCAAATATTACCTTTACTTTAACTTTTTTCCTAATTAACTGTATTATAATAATAATTAAATCCCAGATATTTTCTGTAACATTATATTTTAATTGGCGTCTATAAATTTACTCTGTGAACCTGTAGCTATCAACAAGAAAGAGAGCCCTTTTATCTACAGGGTACTACAGAAGCACTTTACATATTAAAGCAGGTAGTGCCACTCCAATTCTACAACAAAGAAACAAAGGCTAAGTAAGGAGTAAAACTGCACACCCACTGTCATGTAAATGGTGTAGCTGAAATTCAAACCCTGGTCCACCTGTCTCCAAATCCCATGTTCATTCAACTGATATATGCTACTAGTGTCTCATTTACCATCCTTTATGAGAAATTTAGTTTATCAAACAAAAACACCAAAGGTTTAAAATGCCAGTCTGAAAATGGAGTATAATAATTGAAATGAAGCCGGGCTCGGTGGCTCAGCCTGTAATCCCGCGCTTTGGGAGGCTGAAGTGAGTGGATTGCCTGAGCCCGCGGGTTTGAGACCCGCCTGGGCAACTTGGCAAGACCCCATCTCTACAATAAATCAAAAAAAAAAAAAAAAAAAAAAAAATTAGCTGGGTGTGGTAGCGCACGCCTGTAGTTCCAGCTACTTGGAAGGCTGAGGCGGAAGGATCGCCGGAGCCCAGCAAGTCGAGGCTGCAGTGGCCAGGAGCGGCCACTGCACTCCAGTTTGGGTGACAGACTGAGACTCCAACTCAAAAAATAAATAAATAAATAATAATAAAAATAATTGAAATGACTGTATAGACAGATATTAAAGAAATCTACTGATATTTAATGACATAAAACGTCCCATAGAAGATCAAATTTTTTTATATTTCAGGGCAGAAAATCACAACCTGTAGATTAACATGCACTAAGGTTTTATTATCACACTATTCAAAATAAAAAATTTTGTTTGGTAGACTTTAATCTATTATATATTTATGTACTTAAATCAAATTTTGATCATCTAAGTTAAAGACAGGAAAAAGTTAAGCCTATTAGGAAAATAACTGATATATTTAAAATAAGTTTTCAAGTAATTCTTATCTTACTTATTAAGTGAGGTCCTGCCAAGATTTCCATTTGTTTGACATGAAAGTAGAAAAAAACTTCCAATATGTTGTATTTTACACAAGAATTACTCATTAAAAAACCAAATTCCTCACATAAGCTTGAATTTGGTATTTTTCATCAAAAGTACGTTAAAATGCTACAGAAAAGGAGTTTACAATAAAAATCAGCAACACATTGTAGTTTCCAATATCTAATTTGAAAACCATCATCTGAAAATTACTGTAAACATATACTTACTGTTCCCAACCCGGTCGACCACCACCAGGACGAGCAGTATTTATTCTTACTGGACCTTAGAATTAAAAAAAACAAAAAACAAAGAGTAAGTAAATACGAATGTTAAATAAAGCTGAAATTATTTTTTAAAGGAAAAAAAATTAAACCAAAGTGATTTTACTCACCAGTTGTGGGGATCAATTGCCCATGCAATAATGACTGTCCAAGCAAAGATGGAGTTCCAAGTACTGGCACCTGGTAACCCTTTAGAAACAATTGCAAACACACAAAAATCATTTTTAAAAAAAGAAAAAAGAAAGCATTAAAAACAAAACTATAAAACAAAGCCCTACTGTAAAAACAAAAAAATTCCAAATGTAGAAGCCAATAAGATGTACCTTCTCTTCCATAAGAGCACTAATTGCAATTGAGGAGGCTCCCTTTGAGTGTTCTGATGCAAGGGCTGCAGCTGGCAATATTTTATTATCAGAATCCCTAAAAAACAAATATAAATTAAAATATATTAAAAAATCATCAGAAATGGAGACTTAAGATTTAAAATAACAGCTTGTAGCTGTTTATCATCTGCATTAAGGAGGGTTGAGTCTGACAGATTAGTACTCTTGTATTTAAAAAAAAAGAAAAAATATATAAGTCAAAGATAATGAAAACCTTTGGTGAGAGGACTGGACTTTGGAGAGTTCTTTATAAATAAGTGGAAAAGTAAAAACAATAAATTTCCTTAAGAAGTACTACATATGATAGATATGACAAAAACTGGCAAAACTAATAAAACTTAAAAAAAAAAAAATCAAGGCCAGATATGGTGGCTCATGCCTGTAATCCCAGCACTTTGGGAGGCTGCGGTAGGAAGGTCACTTGAGGCCAGGTGTTTGAGACCAGCCTGGACAACTTAGTAAGACTCTGACTCTAAACAAATAATAATAATAATAATAATAATAATAATAATAAATTAAAAATAAGCACAGTGACACATGCCTATAGTCCCAATTACTCAGAGGCTGAGGCAGGATTGCTTGAGCCTAGAAGTTCAAAGCTGCAGTGAACTATAATTGCATTACCGCACTCCAACCTGGGCAACAGAGTGAGACCCTGTCTCTGAAAGTACATTAATTAAATAGGAAATCAAAGTGTGGACTATATGAGGACAAAAAGGAACAGATTTGGAGTAAGTTTTAGTTCTAGCTCCATTACTATATTGAAGGGGTAATCTTGGGTAAGTCAAAGAATTCTTTGGGCCTATTTCCATTATCAACCAAATAAAAGGCTAAACTACATAAGTGGAATTTTTTTTAAGTAGACATGTGAGTGTCTCACCCTAAAGAATTTGCTTCAGTATGTCTGAAACAGGCCTCTTACGTCTATTCTTTAGAAAACTTACAAGCCACAGGTCACAGTCAAAGATCTCTCTCTCTCTCTCTCTCTTTTTTTTTTTGAGCTGGAATCACACTCTGTCATCCAGGCTGGAGTGCAGCAGCATGCTTACGGCCTCCGCAGCCTTAATTCGCTGGGCTCAGGTGATCCTTCCGCCTTGGCCTTCCAAGTAGCTGGAACCACAGGCACATGCCACCATGCCCGACTAATTTTTTGATTTATTGTAGAGATGAGGTCTCACCAAGTTGTCAATGCTGGTCTCGAACCCGTTGGCTCAGGCAATCATTCTATCACCTTGGCCTTCCAAAGTGCTGGGATTACAGGCATGAGCCACGGCACCTGGCCATCTCTTTCATTTTTGAAGTGATAGGATTTTTTTCCTTTTTTTCTTTTTTTAAGACAAGGTCTCACTCTGTCACACAGGTTGGAGTGCAATGGCATAATCATGGCTCACCGTAGCATCGACCTCCTGAGCTCAAGTGATCCTCTTGTCTTAGCTTCCTGAGTAGCTGCAATTACAGGCACATGCCACCAGGCTCCGCTAATTTTTAAAACTTTTTTTGTAGAGATGAGGTCTTGTTATGTTACCCAGGCTGGTCCTGAACTCCTGTGCTCAAAAAATCCTCCTGCCTTCCAAAATGCTGGGATTATAGGCATGAACCACTGTGCCTGGCCCAAAGTGGTAGGATTTAAGTGAGTTTTTATTACTCTCCTATACAATTATGGAACAAAACAATTATTATTCCTGATCTCTCTACTTCTACCAGTGTTTTTATTCCTTCTTCTCTACAAATCTAAGCTATTCTTAGTTCTGCTCAAATCTACTTTTTTCTTTTATGACCACAAGTGAACTAGCCCACTTCTGAACTTCAGAGCTGTTGTGGTATGTAATTTCATTTAGTGGGGGCTGTTGACAACTTGTATAGTATTTGATCCTGAAATGTTTAGTCTTCATTTGCCAAATGAATCACCTTCATTTGTCTCTTCCCCCAATAAGACTAAATCGATCCTTATAAGTCATGCCACCTTGCTGAGCAGAGCAGTTCAATTAAAAAAAAAAAACTGGTAAAGTGATACACAGCAACAACAAACTACATAATTGAAAAATACACTAGCTGGGCATGGTGGCGTACATCTGTAGTTCCAGCTACTGGGAAGGCTGAGGCGGAAGGATCGCCTGAGCCCAGCAGATTGAAGCTGCAGTGGGTGTGAGCATGCCACTGCACCCCAGCCCGGGCGACAAGAGTGAGACTCCAACTCAAAAAAAAAAAAAAAGAAAAGTACATAAACTTACCGAAAAGGTCCATCTGATTTTTCTGGATGAACTGATATGGACACTGTTGCAGTTATATCAGGTACAGGAGCTGGGGTAGAAGATGGATTTCCAGGCACAGAAGGGGCCAAGGAGGACTGATTAGATGTTAATGAAGATATAGAGGGAGTTGGGTGAGTTGATGACGATGTCACTGGAATCATCAAAGGATCCTGTTGTCTTGATATTGGAGATCTCATCAGAGGTTGTAGATTCCGCTGAATGAGTGGTCTCGGAGGTGGTATTGGAGGTGGTGGTGGAGGTAACTGTTTTCGTAGTCTTTTTGTATAACCAGTTTCATTTTTGAAATTATTAACAGCCTACAGATATGAAACAAAATAAGGCAGAAAAATGGAATGTAGTATTCACAAGTACAGTTAAATCAGTTAAAAATTTTTTTTCCTAAAAGGGATACAAAGATTGTTACCTGTCGTAAAAATTTATTGGCAATTAAAGCATCAGGAGAAACATCATTTTGATGACATGTTGGACATGTATGTTCATCTGATTCCAGGAGTGCTGTTCTTATACCTGCAGTATATGATAAAAGTTTAAATATTAACAAAAGCACAGAAGAAACTCACTGTTTATATAATGAATTAAAAAGATGATCCCACATCTGCTCATTTACATTACTGTTTTCCAAGCACATGGCACTAATCATTTCTTAGATTAAGAAACTGAAATAAGTAAAACCTCTCATATAACAGCACTCTTTTGATCTAACCTCTATGACCTATATGCCATTAAAAAAGAGAAGTCACTGGGCATGGTGGCTCATGCCTATAAACCCAGCACTTTGGGAGGCTGATGTGGGAGGATTGCTTGAGCCCGGGATTGTCAAGACCAGCCTGGGTAACATGGCAAGGCTTTATTTCTACAAAAAAAAAAAAAAAAAATCAAAAAATTAGCTAGGTGTGGTGGTATGCACTCATTGTCCCAGTTACTAGGGAGGCTTAGGTAGAAGGACTGCCTGAGCCCAGGAGGTCGATGCTGTGGTGAACTGTAATTGTGTCAATGCACTCCAACCTGGGTGACAGAGTGAGAACTCAACTCAAAAAAAAAAAATTTACATGGCTAACATGAGGTTTTAACAAAGCATCATAAGGCTATTTTTACAAAACAAGTATTGTTCAGGTAGGCAATGAGACATAACACAGCAAGTAGCAGCAACACTAAATCAATGATTATGCTTCAGTCTGGTATAAATCTAGTAATAATAAGCAGTTTGTTAGATCTAATAATACATACTCTGAAACAAGTGCTACCCTTGTTCTCCACTGAAGGGGCCCTAAAATATTTAGATATCTGTGAGGGATTGGTTCCAGGACTCCCTAAGGATGCTCAAGTGCTTCATATAAAATGGTGTAGTATTTGCACATAACCTATGTACATCCCCTCATATGCTTTAATTTCTAGATTACTTATAATACCTAATACAATATAAATGCTATGTAAATAGTTATTGTACTAAATTTTAAAAGATGTATTATTCTTTATTGCTGAATTCCTATTTTTCCCCCCTAATATTTCTGATCTGTGGTTGGTTGAATCCATGGATACAGAACCACATATAGGAGAGCTGACAGTATAATCCAAAAATATCTTCAGAAATGAAAAAGGTTAGAATGGAATTGAGCAATAACATTTTCAAATAACAAGATTTTCTTCTGTGTAAAAAGGGACAAATTTAGAATTAGGAACAGGAACAAATTAAGTGCTAATATAAGTGATTTGAAAAGTCATAACCACATGGCAAATGCTGGATAAAAATATACAGGAAGTAAGTCTTAGTTACACTTAAGACATTTTAAGATAAGCTATTATTCACAATCCAGGAAAGGCACCATTTTAAAATATTCCCATCTAGAGGTCTGGCAAAGAAATAAATAAAAATTTTAAAAATTTCTAGTACTATCTAAGGCCCCAATATTTTTAAAACTTCTACGTATCATTTAACACACATAGCATATAAAAATTTGACATTTCAAAAAAAACCTCAGTATAGTCACCCCAATGAAGGTACAGCAGGTAGTCAATTCTAGTACTAAAAAAAAAAACAGGCTATTGTTTAAAAAAAAAACTACAGCAACAAAAACAGACTTCTCACTACTAAATGTTCAGTGATTAACACTTATTATTAATGCTGCATATTTTGTTATTAAAATATACAATGTTGGTAAGAGCCTTTCCACACAAATACAAGTTTTCCAAAATATAGGTCTTCAAAGGTTTGGCATATCTTACATTCATCACAATAACTGTTTCCACAGCAGGGAATGACAACGGCATCAGTCATAATATCTTTGCAGATGAGACACAACAATTCATCTGGAATAGGATCATCTTCTTCTGATGAAGAAGATGGTTCCTCTGGTAAGAAGGGTGGTTTTTCTTTCTTTCCAATTGCATATGCTTCTCTGTAAAAGAAGGTTTTAGTGTTTTAACATTGTTATGGAGGCAGAGTATTCATGCTACATGTTCTACTACAACAAATGAGAACATATAATTTAGTACAATGCCAAATTAGTTTAGACAAGCCCATAATTATCTTCCAAAATAAGGGAGCATTTTATGCATCTCCTCCCCTAAGCAAAAAGGCACAAAACAAAACTCTAAACAAGTATAACAAAAAAAGTCACAAAGAAATGCTATAAAAACAGCTAAAAGGATCTTAGAATCCATAACTCTAAAGAACTAAGGGCCAGAGCGATAAAGCAGCATATTTAGTACCATAAAGTTCTATTTAAGTGGCAAAGACAGGGTTTGAATTTAAAACCCTAATTACCAATTTTTTTCTACTTTGCCATGACTCTTGGGTTAGAAAAAAGCCAACTTCCCTCTCCATATTCCATATTCCAACAGAGCCCCAACCTGTGAAGGCAATGGAGTGAATGCCACAAGATGGGAAACTAAAATCAGTACTGACATTAAGGGAAATATTATGTCAACAACACACAAATAATTAGTAGTCAGAATGAGACTCTAAAACCAATGATCTACTTATAATTAGTATTTTAAGAGACTAATCTATTTAGTTGATTAACAGTTACTAATGACTTAAAAAATCAAAACATGTGTTACAAAAAACATGAAGTAACACCTCATTGGACACTGTAAGCCTAGTTTTTGGCAGAAATGCATTTTGCAGAAATATTGGGTATTAAATATAGTATTAAAAAACAAACAAACAAAAAACCAAAAAAAAGCTGTTCTCAGTCTTGTCACCACTGCTTCCACACCCCTATCTTCTCTGTAATCAGGCATATTTGCAAAACAGAGGAATTCCTAGAGAAATCCTTTCTATTTCATTTAGGAACAGAGTGTGTTTATCTCAATGCTGAAAATGAAATAATCTCAGCTGTACGGAGTAGGGTACCTTAGGTGTGTTATTTGTGTTGCAGCTGCTCCATAGACATCACCACGATTCCAGAAATAAGTATCAATTTGCTTATGCCCCATTGTTCCCAATTTGTGAAAGAGGAGTCTCCCACTGCCCAAAAGAGAGAGAGAGAAAAAAAAAAAAAAAGAAAAAAAGAGGAGAAGAGAGGATAGAAAAAGAAACAGAAGAAGAGTCTGAGTTGCTTATCAGTGGTGTTAGTGGAGAGGGTGAAAGTTTCATTTAAAATATTTGGATTCCCATCTTTCCCCAGTATTTGCTGTGTGTCTGGCACAAATGGGCTTTTGCACTTCAGCATTCAAAAGCAATGAAGTTAATTATTAGTTAGGGTTCATAGATAATATTAACTTTTCCAACACAAATTTCTATTCTTTAAATTTTTTATAGAATATAGATGAAGCGGTCTGCTCTTAAATTGTGTATTAAAAATCATCAATTTTAACCTAGAGTTGTTTGGAAACATCCATGAAATGTCTCTGAATTAGAAACAGCATAACAACAGACTGCTCTAAGATGAACCACAAAAACACAGGATGGTGACTAATAAAAAATAGATGGGGGTGAAGTTGAGGAAGTGAGCAGGGTTGAGAGTTTAGGGAAACATTCTTATCTGTGAACTAAAACACTGTATTTACTAAAGTATACATTCAAAAACACTAACTCTTTTCAAGATCATTCTATAGTACAGCCATTTTCATTATCTCCACCTGCTCACTATACTATACTTTGGTAATATTTATATCATGAAGCTGAGGACAACTGTGTTCTTAGACACAATTTTAAATTTTTTGTCTCTGAGACCATGAACACATATTCTCTAAATTATCTTTCTCAAAGCATGTCCTGAGGACTCCTTAACTTCATAATCTCCCGGACAGTCTGCTAAAAATACAGAATCAGGATCTTATCATATAACCTGTAAATAAAAAACTAGGGAGTGGGGGACAGAGCACCCAGATTTTTGTGTGTGCCCAAGGTCACTCTACCTGACTAGAATCTAGTTTTAACATACTTTTGTAGGACTCTTATACACAACAGTAGAGAACCACACTCCAAAGGAACACTTAACATTGTGTTGTATATTATGTGAGTTCACAACTGTTGATGATAGTCAAAAAAAGATAATAACTAAAAGCAGATAAAATGGGAAGTTATCTAGTTGAACCAAGTCTTTTGAATTTTCATGTCTTTCCGTTTCACTAAAAACTGGCTCATAAATGAAATCTGAATATGCATTAAAAATAAGCAGTAAGGTGTTTTAAAAAGCTATCACTGATCTGAACTAATGGTTTATAAAATAAACTCTCCTTTAGAATCTTTTTTTTTTTTTTTTGAGTTGGAGTCTCACTCTGTCGCCCAGACTGGAGTGCAGTGGCATGCTCCAGGCCACCGCAGCCTCAACCTGCTGGGCTCCGGCGATCCTTCTGCCTCAGCCTTCCAAGTAGCTGGAACTACAAGTGTGCACTACCACGCCCAGCTAGTTTTCAATTTATTGTAGAGACAAGGTCTTGCCGAGTTGCCCGGGTGGGTCTCGAACCCACGGGCCCAGGCAATCTTTTCGCCTCGGCCTCCCAAAGTGCTGAGATTACAGGCTGAGCCACCGAGCCCGGGCTCCTTTAGAATCTTAAGACTAACAGGGTATATCCAGATTGACTCAAGATACTTCAGTTATTTCATTTATGCTTGGCACTTAAATTAGTTAACATAATATACAGTGCTAACATCTTACAGAACTTTCATGATTACAATCTGTTTTGTTCACTTTAAAAATGCAAGTAGCATATATAATAAGATTATGTGGGAATATGTATGTGAATGAGGAAGAAAGCAGGGAATGACAGAAAAAGAAAAAATTAGAAGACTACAAGGGAAGTGGCACTCACTGATAACAAAAATCCCCAAATCCATTTTAAATTTGCTTTAAATGGAGCAGACTGCAGCCGCATGGAGAAGCAATATGTAGAGATTAATGATCTTGGTATACAAAGTTCTCAAGGAATCCAAATAGCCAAGCCCAAGATTAACACTACACTCTGGGACTGACTGTAGTCTCCATAAGTCATACTTACGCATCTATAGTCGGTATTGCATATTTTCCAGTGTTGGTAAGCATTGCACCTTTCATGTTAGGATCTTTTACTTCCATCATGAAACTTCTGGGAATTCCAGTGCTCTTTTTAATCCTAGGACCAGATTCAAAGTTTTTATCCTATCCAGATGAAAAAGGAAGAGGAGACAGGAAGAAGAAAAAAAGCAGTTACCTTTATTTAATAAATTAGTTAACATAGTATACAGTGCTATTATTATTTGTAGTACTTCACGTATAAGATCTCATTTAACCCTCACAATGGTAATGTGAAGTATAAGTACTATTATCTCCATTTCAGAGAAGAAAAAATAAGCTTAGCGAGATAAAGTAACCTGCCCAAGTTTACTCAGCTATTAAGTGGCAGGACCAAGATTTGAAGCCTGGCAAATTTGGCTCCAGAAACCATGCTCATTTGCCATTTGTAACTGAGAAGTCAATATTAACCAAGAAAAATAATATGACTAAGACATAATATAAGATGTACTATAGTTTCTACTTTGGACTTACCCCATTAGTTGGGCAATTCTTAATATAATGGCCAGGTTTACCACAACGGAAACAGGTATAAGATGGAGGTGGTGGACCTAGAGGTTTCTTCATGTAACTAAAAGGGAAAAAAAATTACATGTATACAAGGACTTTTAAAAAATAATGCTTTTGATTGGGGGGAAACCCACCCCAAAAGTTCCTATTAGTATAAGATATTCATAAACTTACTTGATTGGGTCGTATTCATGGCCAGATTGCGACATCATTGCTTTAATTTTATCTTCTTCAGAAGCATTGGCTTCAGCCAGATTGGCAGTCTGTTTAACAGGTAATTATTTGACACACACATTAGAAACACATTTAAGACCACACAGCCAAAGACAACACCACTCATCCTGTAAAGAGCAGTATCTAACTAACCTTGCATAAAAATAGCTATTTATTTACATGTATAACCTGGAAGAGGCACTGGAATTCCTTAGGTCATTACATGTTTGCGTGTCTGCAAGGCTGAAGAAAGTCTTTCTGGGAGCACTCAAACCTTAGACCCTGTTTGTACCTTACATTAGGATTTGCATACTACTCCTCTAAGAGTTAAATACTGAGATTAAGTTAGAAGAGAAACACTTGATGTTTTTAAATTTTAAAAATAACTCAAGTGTCAGAACATTAAGACTATAATTTATACCTACAACTTGGAAGTAGGGAGGGGTGCAGAATGATTAAACATTATACAGCAGATATTTGAAGTCAGAAGGCTCTTTAAGTGGTGGTGTCAGTTTCAAATTAAGTGCAAAGGATGTGCATTGAGCATTCATAATTTTAAATTCAACTCTCCAGATGATTCTCATGAAAGTCATCTTTAAGGTATCATATACAATAGTCTAGATATAAGCAGGGTCTAAGGGAGTGATTTCTAATAATTTGAATCTTCAAGCATCTAGCACTCATATCAACCATTCATTGGGTTTTGTCTTTACATTCATCCACAAAACAAGCAACCAGTTTTAACACTTTATTGTAATTTTATATACAAAGAATGCTTAACATTAACAGAGCTTAGAACAACAGCAACATTTACAGAAAACTGGATTACAGATGTTTAACAACTAATTTGTTTGAACCCAAACATTATTTTACAAATACCTGTAGTTAAAAAAAAAAAAACAAAAAACAAAAACAAAAAAACCCCAAACCTCCCCAACTTCTCCCCGCAAAGAAACAATGGTAGGAATAGACCAAAACTCAAATATGGTCCTTACAGTACATAAGAATAAAAACAGTAAACTATAAACTGCTAAAGATGTTAACTCTATGCTAAACCATTTTGCATTAGAAAATTATAAAATAGGATGGTTTTAGTCCACTTTATGTTTTAGAAATCATCAACTTTAATGCTTAGTTTTCCCAGAACAGGAGCTTAAAAAGCAATTTGTTACTAGGACATTTTTTTGGGATACATTCTAGGGGGAGAGGACACAACCTATAACATAGCCAAGGACAAAATAGGGACAGCACTAATGGAAAACCCATCTTTTCATTAATCTTGGTTGCTAAATTTGGTTTAACATTTCTGACAGCAGGGAAAAAAGGATTTTTAGAAAACCGGACAACTTCCTTCTTGGCCCTTAAAAGTCTGCCTATTCCTTTTTTTTTAAGCCACAATTTGCAAACTAAATGTATTGTTTAAAAAGTAAACCATCACTAGTGCTTTCCCAAACAAAAGATACACACTGTTGAGCAGAAAATGCAAGCAATCTTATCGCAAAACATGGCATATACAATGATTTCAAGAGGTTAACAGTTTGTCCCTCTGCCAAACATACACAGTGGTATATTCCTGCAAACAGCTTTATACACTTACACAATTCATGTAGTCTGTGTTCAAACAAATTAGGTTGTTTAAAACTTTTTCTAATGCAGACAGACTACAAGTCTATAGCATAAAGAAACAACTGTATCACATTTATAATATCGACCTTCGTGGGATCAATTCAAGAAATAACCATGCAATCGTCCGTGTAAAGGAAATCTTCTGTTTTGGCTGCTTTTAAAAAAAGTCCATAATTTACAGCCAAAACCAGGAAATTCCTCCAGAACCTTGTTAGTTTCCAATGTATAAATAAACAAAATATATGAGGGAAAAATGATTAAGTGTGGCTTCATGTGTTTCTTCTGTCTTGAAGATGAACAATACTCCAAGATTACGCTGAGGCTGACAAAGTACTCCCCTATCTTCTCAAAACAGCAACTACTCTTTACAGGATAGCAATAAAATATACAAAGCTTTTGCAAAATATATCCTCCCCCAAACCCGTTTTAAAAAACTGATCCACATTTAAAAAAAAAAAAGTACGATGTTAGAAAAAGACTTATATTTTCAAGAATATATATATATATACCTTTGTAAGCTGGGCCAGAGAAATAGACGCAGAAGAGTCATCAATCTGTTCATAAAAAATTAAACACACATTCAAGTTCCAAACTGAAAACATCTTAAAGTGATCATTTAGTCCCTAATGACACTTAATGTTCAAATATTGGGCATTTTCTTAGTTTTCTAAAGAAAGTTATTGTTTTTAAGCCTGAAAGTGTAATTCAATCTAATTCATCCTTCTTCACATATTTCACACAGTTATAAAGGCTATCAGTTGGGGGATGGGAAGAACTCACAATGAAAAAATGGGGAAAAGAAAAGTATATCGCACAGAAAATCTGTTCAGAGTGGTGACTAAACATTAAGAGTTCCAGGTCTCTCAGTGGTCTCTAAATTTGATTATGCTCAAGACAATGTACACTGGAAGAGAGAATAAGAAATCTAAGTTTTCTTCAATGCTATCATACAACATTGTAAAAACACGCAATTTCTTAATGGCTCGAATAATTGCTTTAATAAATAACAGCTCCCATATAATTGCTGCTTTTTTTCCTCTTTTGAGCATGTACTACTTAGTCTGAGTAAGTTTGTTTATTCTCTCATGCAAAGAGCTTCTTGCCAAAGAAATCATAGCTTTATCAGGGCAAAGTGTCAAGTCAAAAAAAGGGAAAACAAAGGCACTCTGGGGAAAGGGCAGACAGAGCTGTCAAATATTATGATGAACCCTAACATTTGAACAAAGTTAATTTAACCAGAATATGCATATATAAAGGATATAAGTGAGGGCTTTAAAACAATGTATCTTAAAAATACAACATTAAAATTTTTTTCATTATTTGATACCATAAAATGATTTTAATGCCTTTTTTAAAAGCATGTATTATATGTATACATATCTTTAGCAAGTAACCCTGAAGATATGATTTCTCTGCAACTTCCTATGTAGTAAGTGGGTTGCTTATTCAACATATTGTGTAAGAACTTTGGCTTAAAATGGAGAAAAATTTAACAAGATGTCAGGATCAAAGAAAAAAGGTCTTCATCAGGTACTTTTCAAGTATCCCAAAGAACTAAGAATATTAAAATGAAGATAGTATGACTTAAAGCCCCAAACAGAAATGTAACCAGTCTTAATATGAAGTTCGTAAACAATGCCCACCACAGTAAAGATTCAATAAACGTTAAAAAAAAATAATAATAATGTTGGCTAAATATAAGTTACATCTCACAGATATCTTAGGGCTTAAAAGTTATTTTGATGGATATTATTACTGGGATGTTTATTCACACAAAAGGTTCTTTGCTCCACACTGAGGAACTGTAAAGAGTTTATAGTGCACTTATTCCACATTCCTAATGCATCACTGCATAACCACATAATTTGACAACGGGTTCTCATTTTTGCCCAGCTTTGAAGTTTTCTTTTCCTTTAAGAGCTAAACTCACAGGGGTAAGTAGAAAAGATAATACAAAAATATTCTTTTTATCCAAAATAAACTCTGACCTACTCAGTCTATTTTAAAGAGGGTTACATTTTACACTGACCAAGGTTTATTTGAATGGTAAGTAACAAGAACTAAACAAACTGCTGTCAACCATCATCTACACTGTGTTTCTAATCAATGAAACAAATTAACAGCCCTTAAAAACAGCCCATTACTATCTAGAATACAAATACTGATAGTTTTTTTTTTTTTTTTTAAAGAAAGCAATCAATTATACTAACTTTCTTACCACTGGAATTGAAAAACATTTTTTAAAAAATCTTTCCGGCCAAGCACTGTGACCCACACCTGCAATCCCAGCACTTTGGGAGGCCAAGGTGGGAGGATCTCACTCCAGTCTGGGTGACAGAGCAGGACCCTGTCTCAAAAAATAATGAATACAATCTTCCATTCCTGACACTTAAGAGAAAGCTTTTTGTTTCTACACTGGACTTTCTTTTTAGCTTTCTTACAATTTATTAGTATTGTACATTTACTGAGTTTAAAGTGGTTTCAAATACGCAATTACACCTAAGTCACTTTTTTCCCCCAAATAATCCTGATTGCCCCTATTTTATAATCCACAAAGAGGTCAAATTTACCTCAAATTTAGAAAAGCATTCAATTCTGCTCTCTATATATAGTAAGGTGTTATGAAATGAGTAAAAAATATTGGCAAATAGTTTAAAAATGACTAAAAATTTTTATGTACTAAACATCAATAAAAATATTGACTCTTGATAGTAAAGGTAAAAACGTCTCAGCTGGGCACAGTGGCTTCCGTCTACAAATTCCAACACTTTGGGAGGCCAAGGTGGGAGGATTGCTTGAGCTGGGGAGTTTTGAGACTGGCGTAGGCAATATAGTGAGAACTTGTCTCTATTTAAAAAAAAATTAACCACTTGTGGTGGCACACGCCTATAGTCTCAGTTACTTGGGAGGCTGAGGTGGAAGGATCGCCTGAGTCCAGTTCAGTCATGATCCATGTCACTGTACTCTAGCTTTAGTGATGAGTGAGACTCTGACTCAGAATAAGAACTCTGACATATTAAAAAAAGTCTTCACAAAATTGACTGATGTAGACTGTCGTCATCAAAATTACCCATTTCTCTGCATCTAATTAGGGATCATGTTTCTGGAAGCAAGGATCTGAAATTTTTTATGTCAATTATACTTGACTGACATCAAAATATAATTCTGATGTTTAATTACCAAGAACATCCAGTTTTAGAGTAGCGACATGGAAGGACGACTAAAAGCAAGGCTAATGAATATGGAAATAGCCATCCTTGATTACAGCTGGCTTAAATTGCCAAAAAAGTATTCACTTCCTTCAACTAACCAGAATTTAAAAGTTTGGCCTAGTGCCTCTATTTCCTTTGCTTCTGTAACCGTGTATGATCCACTTGATTCTTAAGTCTGCTAAGATGGACACTAATTATGCTTGATGAATATACTCTCTCATCCTAAATGTCAGTAAATGTATCCTAAGCAAAGAAATGATGGGGATAACAAGATATCTAATGTCTCCATTTTAGATAATTCTACCTAAAAATTAAAGCCACTTTTAAAGTATTTAAAAAAAGAAAAGATAAACCTAGATAAGCTTAAAATGAACTGCTTCTTATAAATATAATACAGACATGCCAGGGAACACACAAGGCTAAAAGAATGTTAACTTTATTTATGAACATGTGATTTGTGTTTATACACATGCTAATAAACAAAAAGGAAATAAATTTTCAAGAAATAAAACTTCATCTGAATTAGTTTAAATACTATATAAACTGTACTTTATACAAAATGTGTTACATTAACTACTACAGTCACCAGGATAGTCATTCTAATTTGTGCTAGCATTTGGATACATAAAAATCATTTTTAAACCAATCACCAGCAAAACAGAAGCTTGGACAGTTTTTACAGCATTACGCTTTAAAAAAAAAAAACCCGTATTGAAAAAGGGGAGGGAACCCAAAACACTAAATTTTGATCTTTGAATCACTATATTTAGTTTTTTGAGAACTAAAGGCCATATACTCTAGAGAACAATTCCCAAGTTCAGATATTCTATGTTATGTTTTAAAATCTAATTATCCAAGGTTACTGAAATGCCTCATAACAAAGATCAGTAATATTTAGAATAAGGTGAAATAGCAAGTAATACCTTTGAATTCTAAATGAATATTTCAGACATCTTGCATTGTGTACAATATCAAGCCTGAGCAGTAAAATGGTTAGAGAACCATCAGGTTTACAGAACCCAATTATGACAGACCTGTGTTCTGAAACAGATGTTTCACCCCAACTTAAGAATGCTGCTACTTTTTACTTAAGAGTTCAAAGTTAAAATGGTGTCACAAAGTTTATCTGTGATTACAAAAATTAAGATGTTACCCTGGTTAAGGAGTTACCTTTGAGAAGCTACAAGCCTATAATTCATGCAGCATTTTAGTATCTTATGAGAAAGGGGGAAAGATCTTAATTTGGACATCTGAGCTAACTAGATAGAAGTGGAAGATCTCATATTAAGCTCTGAAAACAATGTACCCAATTTGTATAAAATCATCAAAATCATTGAGACATTTATATACTCATGGGGACCCAATTTCAGATTTTGCTCTATAGTACAGTGCTAAACAAAGGATAGGAGCTCAAAACTGCCACATAAAGCAAGACTTAATAAAGCTGCATCAGTGGTCTCTGGAAAGCTCTTTTCTATGATGTGTTTGAACTTGGAGAAAGCATCAAACTTTACCATAAACTTTGCATGTTGCTAATGCATTTCTGAAAGCCATCAATCAGGCAGGAAAAAAAAAAAACTAACATAAACTAAGTGATACAACGTGAAAATGGCAAAATATACACTTCAAACATTTTTTTATTGCAAGAAACAAAAAGCACACAACAGCCTGTACATACATACAAAATACTAACTATAGACAGACAGATGTAGAACATGTCATCATGTTCATTAGTGTAAAATCTGAACGATCTAAAAAGGATCATACATTAACTGTACAACACAGTGTCATACAGGGAGAATGCTACCATATTGAATATGAAACAGTGTTATGGGCACAAATTACCCATTTCTACAAAATAAGTGTGCAAATGATGCTACATATATCCATATTCAACTGAGCTGTCATCCAAATACATTTTATTTACAATATGTACTATGATCAGTTGGATATTATGTTCTAAAATGATTTACTTCACAGCTACATTATAAAGGTAAAAGCAATGTGTAGAAAAAGTGTGAGATTGTGTTTTTACATACTGCTTTTGTAGTTGCCATCACTGGTTCAGTTCGACTTCTAAAAAACAAAATAAAAACAAAAGCTAACATTAGCTATTTATGAATTTTTGTGCTAATAAATCTTAACACATCAATCACACATTTTTAGAAACACAATTTTCCTTTGGTACAAAGACTTTATAACAGTCCATTTCTGAATGAATAAAACTACTTTGATTAATCTTCATCACCTTTCAACAGTTTAAGATACAGCTATGGTTTAAAAAAAAACCCTCATACTAGAAAATCTAAAATAGGTGTACCTTGCCACTTACAATGTTGTCTGAAAGAGAGAATGGGAATTTTATTATGTTTAGAAACTCTGCGGTTTATCCTTCCTTAATAGATTGTAAAACTAAATTATATTATCCCTCAGTTTCTGAATAGGTTCAAATGTAAATTTTTACACATTAGATTTTCTTAAAGCAAGACCACTGTTGTCAACATTTATAAATTTGGATCCTTGTGCTCCAAAACTAATATTCAAATCCGGAAAGATGGGTTGATAGATAGTTGTTTTCATTTTTTATGTCTCAAAAAACAATAACCAAAAATGGAACAAGAATTCTAATTCTAGAAAATTACAATATCGTCTGATAGTATTTTAGTTAAAAGAATTGAATTAGCCAGGCTCAGTGGCTCAGCCTGTAACTCCGTGCCTTGGGAGGCTGAAGTTAGTGAATTGCCTGAGCCCGCGGGTTTGAGACCCGCCTGGGCAACTTGGCGAGACCTCATTTCTACAATAAAACAAAAAAATTAGCCGGGCATGGTAGCTCACGCCTCTAGTTCCAGCTACTTGAAAGACTGAGGTAGAAGGATCACCGGAGCCCAGCAGGTCGAGGCTGCAGTGGCCGGGAGCATGCCACTGCACTCCAGTCTGGGCGACAGAGTGAGACTCCGACTCAAAAAAAAAAAAAAGAATTGAGTTAGATGGCTATGCAGAATTGAACAATTTGATGTTTAAAAGAACATACAAATAAGCCCCCAAAAGAAATTTCCTTAGTCTACACAGGAAAGGGGACAGGGGCTGAGTTGCTAAGTATTGCCTTTAAATGCTTAATTTAAGTTATGGTATCTTGACTACAGAGAAACGTTAGAAAGCATCTGAAAGGAGTTTTTAGGTTTATGCATGATTTGAAAGTGGAGATTGAAAAAATGAGCTTTCATTTTCTAGTATTTGCTCAACAGGCTCAGGTATTTTTTGAGGCAAATTTATTACAAACAAAATCCTATGTATTGTGAATTAACATGAAAGTCTGTGTAAGAAGCAATTTATTTTGTCATGTACTTCAAATAATTTTATCCTCAAGAATTTCTGAATATCAAAAAAATTTTACATAAAATCTAATGCTTGCTATTTAAAAAAAAACACTTCCTAAATTAAAGTGCAATTTCACATTAGATTCTAAGAATTAATTCTTCCTAAAATCTACACTTAAAGCCAAAACACATACCACTAAATCCACTTGAAAATTACCACAAAAAGTATTGTTTAAAAAAATTGTTACTACACAGAAGATATTATACACAAAGACCTCCAAATGTTAAAATATGGAATGTAACTTTACAACAAACTAATGAATAACATCTTAGAATGAATATTTGTCCATATGAGGTAAAGATTTAAGAAATAATTTTATGTTGCCTCAATTACAAGAACACATTCCACTTCCTAGGACTGGTAAATTCTAAAATATTTCATTGACCCAAAGCAGAATTTGCCAAAATTTCAAGCAAAGCTATCTAATTTCTAGGTAAAAATCACTACCCTTTAAACAGTCCAAGTTGCTGCTCTTTTCACATATTATAGTTCTATTACTACTAAAATTGTCAGAAAGCAGAGAAAACTAAAGGATATAAAGTTTTAATCCTGTCCCTTTAGTGAATATAAGCTCTATACTAGTTGAGAGATTTCTGTGTTCCTACTCCAATAATGGGCATTTACCATGTGCCAGACATTGTTTATTTAATTCTTATAACACTCTATGAGTTAAGTACCCACATCACTACTTTATTTTTGAGGAACCTGAGAAATAGAGGCTTTGGGTAACATATCCAGTCACACAACTGGAAAGAAGCAGTAAATGGTGTCATACCTAAATCTAACTCAAGTGTCTATGTCCACAAATCCAATATACGTTAGGCCTCCCAACCAAAGGCACTCACTGATAAGGAGCAAATGTTAGCATCACTGAATATTCTTGGTGTCTCTATGACACTAATTTTTTGTGAAGAAAACAGGACCAAGAAAAAAAAAGTAGGCAAGTTGAAACCAAAGAAGGGTACAGAAACATTTATTCACTTAATATCACTTTCTTGTCTTTGTAAATACTGCGCATACAGAGCAAAAATTTTTCCTAATAGCTCTTACTTCTAACTACAGGCTAAGGCAATTTAACTGGGGAAAGAAATCAGAAAAAAACAAACAAAATCCTGTCCTCATAGTTTTGAGGCTTAAGATATATTCATTAAGGTCAAAGTAATGAGTTAAGTTCTAAGAAACACTTGTTCTTACAATTTTTTAAAAACTAAAAGTTTATTTTGACAAATACATAAGATTTGATACTTACATAACATATGTCTTGCTTGTAGATTTAACACCTCCAATAGGAATTCTTCTAACAATTACAGATGAATTCTTAGGAATTAGAGCATTATCATCAGTATATTCTGTCAATAAAAAGATAAAGAGTTGAATTTCTCTTTGGGAATTTGGGTAAGTATCTGAGAATTAGAAAACTTCAACCAAATGGTTGAAATGAACTTAAACATAAAAGAGAATAACTATATGCTCCTTGCATCTAGATTACCTATATTGTCAGAAGAAACATCTGTAAGAGGGCTTCTCTTCAAGGTACACCAAAGAGTGCCAGCAGGTTCCTGGCTTTAGCACCTCTACTTTTGTTGAACTCCAAATCTTAGCAAGCCTGCCATTCTCTAGTTTAGCCAGAATGCTGAGTATGTGAACTATGAGAAAAAGCTGTTACTTAGAATGAAGATATTCTGTTCTCCTAGTCTCTAAACATGAATTGAGTATTATGATCCCTGCCTTCATGGAGCTTAAATTATAACATATTATGAATAAAGAGAAACGAGTTTTCTAATAAAGAATGAATAGTGAAATGTAACTGTGGCAAGAATGGTAATTTCAAAGAAAACCCTCTGAGGAACTTACACGGGATACTTAAAAGCCTAAGAAGATATGCAGCCAGATAGGCAGATGGGGGTGTGATGATAATGATAAGGACTATTTCAAGCAGAGGAAAAACTAAACAAAAATGCTTGAAGAACCAAAGAAAATGAAAGAATAACATGAAATACAGGTAGAAAGGTACACTGATTTATATTTTGTTCCTAAGTAAAATAGGAAGTCATTGAAGGATTTTAAGCACAGTGATGATTTAATTTATATTAAAGAGAAAAGATTACTCCAACTTCTAAGTGGAAAATTAAATGTGTGGGGACAAAAGCAGAAACAGGGTGACTAATAAAGTGGCTGCTAAATAATCAAGGTAGAGATAATGATGCTTGTGTTAGTATGTGACAACATACTAATAGTTGATGAATGAACACAGAATGTTTTGAGGTAGGCTTGACAAGGCTTACTGATGGACTGAATATTGGGGGACAAAGGAGAAAGAGGAATCAGGCCAGAGGAGTTCTTGGCTTTAGCTACTGGATAAACAGAGATGTCATTTTCTGAGACAACCAAGAGGGTGAATGTTTTTGTATTCCTCGGATTGTCTATTATTTATAATAAATAAGAAAGAAATTAAGAAACTGGACTTTAACAAAAGTAAAAAGATTTGCTAAGGAAGAAATCTGTAAAAGAAAACTGACTACTAGAAGACCTAAAATGTATCCATCTCCCTTAATCACACAATCAGACAGTAGGATATCACTTTTTTTTTTTTTGATTTATTGTAGAGATGAGGTCTTGCCAAGTTGCCCAGGCGGGTCTCGAACCCGCGGGCTCAGGCAATCCACTCACCTCAGCCTCCCAAAGCGCGGGATTACAGGCTGAGCCACCGAGCCCGGCTGGATATCACTCTTAATGTCAGTAAGTTTCCTTGCTTAAGTTACTCAGTATAAAGTGGCTGACTACCTCTGTTCTTACAACTATTTCAAGTGTATCACATATGTAGGCATTTTAGGATTTTTAATATATTATCCACCTCATTATTTTTAGTCATAATGCTATTAGTATTTCCTGTTATAAACTAAACTGTTCAGACAAGGGTTCTTTTCAGTACATTTCAAGTAGCAGGCTGTATCTCACAGGTATTCAATTAGAGTGATGCAATTTCCTAGATTTAGGCATGCTAATATTAAGACTATAATCATCATCTTGGATATAGTTCACGATAGTCCCAAATTCCAAGCAAGCTCTGAGTCAGAAAAGGTGAGAGGTGTCGAGGGATTTTTAAAGTTAATTCTAGAAACAAAACTTAGTGTTAAACACCTGACAGGAAGTTTCTGAATATGCCAACAACTCTCAAATGCACTCACAGTAGCTTTGGACAGCTTATTAATTTGATCAGCACAGTACTGTTTCAAACTAAAAGTCGGTGCCCAATGCCCCTTTATCAGATGTTGTAGAAGCCATAAAAAAAAATGAAACCTCCCCGTGGCACCCACAGTAGCCTTGAGTGACCCTGTTCCACCTGGCTCCTGCTATCTAATGTTTTTTCTCCTGGTCTAAGGCAGGAAACAAGGGCCTCATTCCTTCCCTGACAAGACTGGATGTTGTGTGTCGTGGTTTTTTGGTTTATGTTCTTCTGAAATTAAAGTATGTGAAATAAATAAATGCCGTTTATAAAAAAAAAAAAAAAAAAGAATGAAATCATGTCCTTTGCAGCAACATGGATGACTCAGAAACAGAAAACCAAAACTGCATGTTCCCACTCATATGTGTGAGCTAAATGGTCACAAAAATGGAAATTATAGACACTGGGGACACCAATAAGGGGGTAGGGAGGTTAGGGTTTAGAAACTACCTACAGGAGCACAATGTTCATTATCTGGGGAAGGGGCCACCTAGACCCAATCTCACCCATATATACAATATGTCCATATAACGAATATGCATGTGTACCCCTGAATCTAAATTTTTTTTAAAAAGGTTGCTGTAGCTGGTTTTTAAATACTTGAATTACAATGATGATTTCCTACCCCAAAAGTATCTTCACACTTAAAATACCTCCTTAAGTAGTCTGTTGGCTTCAAAAGACCCTTTTATCCTCAATGGTGTAATTTTTGACTAAAATCATGAAAGGCATGGATGAAATGAAAAACAAGATGAATCTGAGAAATAAAGAGTCAGAAAGAGAATAAATAAGGATCTCATAAAAATACTTCATAGCTTCCAAATCTCCCACACGAAGTTCAGAACGAATGCTGTTTTGTTGTTTTTCAGAGGTCAGTGTGCAGAAAAGAAGTTTTTCATATCAGAGATCATCGGAATTCATTTTGAAATATAGTCTAGAAATAAACAAGCAGAATTCTTACGTGTAAAACACATGGAATTCTGATGCAAGCATTTTAGTCTTATCAAGATTTAGGAGCCCTAAACATGGACCGAGTTCCAGAACTGTAAGGAATGTTTTATAGAAACATGATAGATTAGATAATTTAAACATTAATTCAGAGACTAACAATCTGTTCAGTATTCTCTCCTAGGCAATTCCTATAAAGCTATATTTATCTTGCAACCCTTAATTCACTGAATAGTGCTAAAATAAGTGGCATTCTTACTCAAATGCCTTGTGACACTGGATACTGTTTCCATAAAACTAATTAAGTAGCTACCCTCCAAACTACTATCAGTATCTTTTTCTCCCCTAATTTGAGGATTACATAAAATACTCATTTTCTCCCCCACTGCTCCCTTTTCTTAACTAAACTAACATCAAAGCTTTCTCCAGTAAAGAGCAGTTCACATAATTATATAAAAGAAAGTCAGCTGGGGAAAGCAACTTCCTAGCTTTCAGGGTTTGGATTTTGTATCACATATTTATCAGACAAGGAAAAAAATAACACAAAGTCACAAAATTCTTAAATTTGTAGACAAGATTCTCTTAACTATAATTTATTCCAGTCTAACCAAGTTGTATTAAATTGTTAGGTGGAAAAGATGGATAGAGCCTAGTCTCAAATGATTCAATTGTGTAACACTCCAGCAAAATATGAAACCAGCTTAGTAAATGGTGATTTAAACTGCCTTAATATCCTTTAATTTCATTTATTTGTCTTATTATTCATATATATTTATATATCAAGATGTCCTAAAATTCTAATAAATCCATCTATTCTGTGAGATGGGACTATTGTACTTAAAGGATGATTTTGTGAACATACAAAAAGCTATTTCTCAACTGTTCAAGAACGACAATTTGTCCTCTCCTTCAGTAGAGAAATATTACATATAATTACAATTACCATAAGGGTGTGACACTTGTTTTAAAAAAGGAGAAAAGCAAATATCTTCACATATCATATGAGCAACTGCTTAATGATTATTTTTGAGTTATGATACACCATCACTGCTGTTCCTTCACCCTAATACAATTATACTTATATTTGCATTGTAAATGGAAAACTAGTCTTCTACATTACAAGATTTATTCTACCTACCAAACTACAGGCTAGAAGGGGCCCTCCCATTGTCAACTAAAAGAATTCAAGGCACACCTTAAGCCAAATTTAGTGATCAAAAAATGCCCTAACTTAATTAGAACTTCATAGAAGACCGAGCTACTGAAAACTACACATCAGCATTACTGTTGTGAGAAAAAGAAACCAGAGTCAGAAAAGACTGCGTGTCACATTTATCCGCTGTTAAATAACCAATATTACAAAAATACTATTTAAAAGGAGAAAGAATTTAAAGATTCTAATCAGTGGCTTACTTGTACTCTTATGACAGCAGCCTATTTTTCAGTATGCTAGAATCAACAGTCATGTAAAGTCTAGCGATTACTACTTTTAAAAACTCAGTACTTTTGATCTTTACTGAATTGCTAAATTTCAAGAGTAATGTGATGAACTAAGCGTTCAACAACTTAATTACCGTATTACTAATTCTGGAATTTACACACAAGACAAGAGTAGTCACATCAGAACATTTCAAGTTCCAAAAACAATTCCAACATTATTAAATCCTCAAAAACATTAAAGTTCAGACCCCTTCTCCACAACACAGGCAACTCCAAATAAATACATGAGGGAATGGGCAAAGGAGGACATAAAATTTACTCCAAAACGCTGTCTAGAAAATTTTCAGTCTAGAAAATTAACAGAATTATCTCGACTGCTGCTTGAACAATTAGGAAGCCTTGCACACGCTCTCCTCTCCGGATGAAAAACAAGTTAGAAAAAAATGTCATAAGGCAAGCACCCCAAAGAACCTGGATATCAACCCCCTTCCTCCCCTCGACTGAAAAAATATCAAGAACGTAATCGGACGTCCACGTTTTGGGATTAGCCTGGTACAGACGAGCCAAGTATGCAGAAATCAAGTAAGCCAGTTAAACTCCAAGGCCGGTTGCTGCCACGCTTGGCTATCAATGAAAGTTGCATCAAAAGTATCAGAACGAACAGTCCCAGAGACATCATGGCGGTTAGTCCTCAGCCAGGCACCTCACCATTAGTATCTGTCTTCAACCAGCAAATATCCGGAGCCCATGTGGCCCTTACCTTCTTTCGTCTGCGCGTTGGTGATCTGCAGGTCGCAGTCGGCAGCTTTCAGCTTCTCTCTCCCCATAATCTGCTTCTTTAAGTCGCAGAGGGAGATGTGGAGCCCATCAAAAGTGACGGTATCATAGTTGAGTTTAGAGGAAAATTTATAATGCACACAGGACATGGTGCCAAAGGATTCCTAAGGTTCAGCGAGGAGACGTGGACACTCTCAATATATGTATATTTATAAACTCAAGAGCAAAATATGTACACACAAAACACTCAGAAAGACACCGAAGGACCCTAAGGCTTCAGATTAAATACCCCCCAACCACAAGCAGGGGTTCGTAAAAACAATAATCCAGAACCCCCTCGATACTCAGAATCACTTCATGGGGGAGGAGGAGGACGAGGACGGGGCAGAGGGGAAATCGAGAATCCGCCAACGGGCACAATGTCACCCGGCTGGGTCGCCCTCGCTCATGCTAAGGGGCAGCAGGAGACGGGGGGCAGGCGGTGCAGTCAGTAGCGGTCAGTCCACACGTTAGAGTCCGGATGACCCCACGGGGTCAGGGGTCCATAGCGCGGCCGCACCTCCCGGCTGGTCTCTCTTTCCGTGGATTGGGGTGACCCAGGCCCCGGGAGAAGGTTGAGGGGAGAGGGCCTAGGCCCGGAGTCCACGCGCGGCCTCACGCCTCCTCCTGGCTTCCGGACGACCGGCGTCAGCTTCCCCAGGCCCAGGCCCCCGCCACACACAAACCCCTTGCGCCTGCTCCCCGGAGGCCACGGGCGGCCCCGCGGCCTAGGCCGAAAACGCGCGGTCGGCGGAGGAGAGGCCTTCCCGCAGGCCGCCCCCGGCAGGGCTCCGCCTCCCCCCCGCCGCCGCCGCCTCAGACACAAAGCCGGTACTAGGCCTCAGCTAGGCCTCGAAGCACTTCCTCACCACCCCGGGCCCCAGCCAGCGGCCGGGTGGCTTTGGCGGACCCCGGGGACACCGCCGCGGATCCCGGACGCTTCCTCTCGCCAGATCCTCCGCGCTTCTCTCGCCTTTCGCTCCCGTCGCCTTTAGGCCCAGAACCGCGAGAACACGCCCGGAAACCGCCGGGTGGCGGCGAGGGCTTCGCTGGCTCCCTTTTTGTTTTGCCCCCCTGCGGCTCTGGGGCCCTCACCAAACGTCGGCGACACCTCCAAGCCAGGCACTATGGCGGCCGCGGCCTGGCTTCGGGCGAGCGCCCCACTCCGGGGTCTCTTAAGCAGGGATTGCACGGGCGGCGCGCGCGAGGCGGGGCTGGCGTACGCGGATAGGCGGGCCGAGAGGCGGAGCCGTGACGTCACAAAGCGCACCGGCCCGCCCACGTGACCCCGCGCTTTGTGACTCCCGAGCGCGGAACCTGAACGGGCCGGGAGAACGGAGGAAACCATTTGGCTCAAAAGGGAGGGGGAGGCTCCTGCGTCAGGAGGACCGGCCCACAGAGCGGTTCCGGGAGGAGAGCTCACGTTGCAGGGGCTGCGTGCTGGTTTCCTCCGCCGGGTGGTGTGCGAAGGGGGAGTCGGCAGATTCCGCTCTTCCCCACAGACCCAGTCAGCTCTCCCAAACCCCCCAGTTTAAGTAAGCATTATGGTTGCTAGGGGGTAAGTTATGGTTGCTATGCAAGTGCTTCCTATTCCAGCAAACTACCCTAAACTCTTCCTAAATGGAAATCGTAGAGCATCCGCTACCTAGAACTGGTAACAGCCGCCACCACCGAACAGATTTATTAAACTCTTACTATATACCAGGCACAGGGCTGACTGCTTAATAATACTACCAGGCTCTGGAGCCAAGTTGTCTGGGTTGAATCCCTTGCTTTGGGGCTCAGGATTTAACTTCTGTGCCTGGTTTCCTTGGCTGTAAAATGCTGATAAAAATAGTACTTGGTTTACTGGGTTGCTATGAACTAAACGAATGAATACAATTCCATAGTTTACGACCATGCCTGGCACATGGTTCAATGAACCAAAATAGATGTGGCTCAACAAAAAGCTCATTTAACAGCAGAAACCCCAAGTGGTCAACATTACTATTATCTCCGATCTATGGATGAGGGAACAGAACTTAGTGATCATGCGCTTTCTGAGTGTGCAGAAGGGAATGCCTGCTGGATGGTGTGGTTCCAATCCCATTCCTAAATGCAAATGCCAGGAACCGTGCCAAGAATCCCCCAGGGGGATGGAATATTTTTTTCCCCCTTATGGCATGGGAAAGTTAATAGAAGCAAAAAATTCAAAATATAATAAAATTACATTTATAAACGAATAATCACTATCGTTTACAATGCATGTTCTTCATCACCTCTCAATTTTACAGGCTAGGAGCAGAGTAATCAAGCAAGTGAGAGCAAGATTATATAGCCAAGAAAGAGAGAGTTTCCCAGGCACTCTCTGAACACGCTCCAGATTCTTACCGAACTTGAATTTAACTTAATCATCTTGTCAGAAAAGTCTTCCTACTTAAATAAGATGGCAATCCTTCTCTATCTCTTTTATTCTTTATTTGTTTTTTCTTGTCACTGATTTGAAAGTCATATTCTTAATTTTTTTTCCTAGCTCTCATAGAAAGCTGACATGGTATATGTTTACTTTTTAATTGTCTATCTCCCCTCCAGCTGAGATTAGAGATTTTTATGTTTATCTTTGTTTTTGCTGGATCCCTGCTCTTAGAACAGTGCCTGGATATAGTAGGTGCTCAATAAATATATGTTGAATAAGCAGATACATTTTTATGTGATCCATAGAAAAGTCTTGGCAATAGGGTTTTGGCAATAGTCAAGTGCAGCCCCAGAGATGCAAATACAATGTAACTCAACCACACACATCAGTATTTTATTTATTTTTATTTTTTGAGTTGGAGTCTCACTCTGTCACCCAGGCTAGAGTGCAGTGTCACCCTCATGGCCACCGCAGCCTCGACCTGCTGGACTCAGGCAATCCTTCCATCTCAGCCTTCCAAGTAACTGGAACCACAGGTACGTGCCACCATGCCTGGCTAATTTTCTGATTTATTGTAGAGACAAGATCTCGCCAATTTGCCTAGGCTGGTCTCAAATCCCTGGCCTCAGGCAACCCTCTGGCCTCTGCCTCTCAAAGTGTTGGGATTACAGGTGTTAGCCACCGCACCTGGCAGTATTTTTCATATATAGCAAGTTTCTTCCACCTTTACCTTTTTTGGTAACTCACCAAAATTTTCTTGCTTTCAGATCCACTTCAGAGTGGTTCTTTTCTTAAAAACCTCTATGTGAATGAAAGGGGGGAGTTATATCTAATAAATGAAAAACTGGATCAGAAAATGGTAAATCATCTGGGAATTCATAAGCAAAGCTGTGAATTTCAGTCCTTTCACTAGTCTTTGGCAGATCCCTTTATATCCTAGATGCCTAATTTAATCAGCCTGATGCAATTCAAAGTGGGCCACACTTCTGGAGGAGGGTATGGTGGATCAGAACCCACTCGAAGGGGGAGTATGTGTCCTTGGAAAAAATGTAATCAATATTGTAATTTGGCCCAACCATTCTTAGTCAAGAGCTCTTTACCAAGCTTTGGTCATCTGGACATTCTTATGGAGACCTCACTTCATATTACAACAGTCAAACTAATCAAAATGCACTCTCAACCCATGATAAATATACATACAATGAGATTTAAATTTGAGTTGCTTGACTAATTGACACATGCTACATTTGGTCCGTTTCTTTAAATTCCTTTACTGATCTCAATTATGTCATTTTCTTTTGGCAATATGGAGATGTTGTTCTCCCTGTCACTTCTGTTCCCCACCAATATTTTAACAAGCCCTCAAAGCTATTCTGTAATTGCTCAAGATAAACTGTTCTGTAATCGTTACTGTTCTGTTAACTGTTCTGTAACTGAAATTTCCTGTTTGCACCCCACCCACCTCTGATAAAATTAGTTTTTGCCTTTATAAACCCCTTGCTTGCTCCATTTGGGGTCAAGAATTTCTTTCTGGCATAAGCCTCCTCTCCACCACTGGCAATAAAGGACTCACTATTTAACTCTCAGTGTGCTGGCAACTCCTTACTCTCAATGCCACTACAACAGTATAATGTTAATAAAGAAGAAAGCACAAAATATCTATTATGCTTTAATGCAAACTATACATATGTTTTGCAAAAGGCGTTTCTATGTACCCACCACCTATAGGTGATTCACAGAATATTATGAGTACTCTCCTCCTCCCAAAACCTGAGTCCTTCCACCTCTCTCTTCCTTAGAAATAACTACCGGCCATTACTTTGGTAAAACTCTGGTCTGGCCATGTGGCTCTTTGAACTATGGTCTCCATGTTTTCCTAGCTTTGACCCCCTCCTCTACCTTGGGGAGGTGAATCTCCTCTCTGTCTAATTTACTTCTAAATGAACTATATTTTTCCATCTAACTTCTCTGCACTTCTTTGTATCTTATACGCGGCACTGGATCACAGACTCCACCCCACACCCACTACCTCCTCCTCCCCAGGTCTGACCTAACGTTTTGGAGGCCCTTTAGAAATTTTTGTCCTAATACCTTTCAAGTCAATTTTGGGGTTATCTTGTCACCTGACTGAGATTTCATCAGAACGTGAGGTCTGAAGCTACAGACATCTAAAGCAATCTTTCCTATGACCCAAACTGCCTGACAGTGCCCGACACCTCCCACCTCTACATTTTTTTCAATGGACAACTCCAAGCTCAGATCCTACATCAGAGGTGAGGTTTGCTCTCAGAGTACCCTAAAAAGTTCAACTCAAGGCTTACCTATTTTTGTAGCTTCTTTCACGTTAAAAAAACAAAAACAAAACACTACCATCCTGACGTTTATAACAATCACTGCCTTGCTTTTCATTTTCATTTTGCAGGGTTCACTCTTCATGTTGTACATTCTGCGGGTTGTGACAAATATATGGTGACATATATCCACGATCACAGCCCTAAATTCCCCTGTGCTCTACCTAGTCATCCCTCTCTACCTCCCCACCCCCAAACCCTAAGCAATTACTGATCTTTTTTTTTTGAGTTGGAGTCTCACTCTGTTGCCCAGACTGGAGTGCAATGGCATGATCATGGCCACCACAGCCTCAACTTGCTGGGCTCAGGTGATCCTTCCCCCTCAGCCTTCCAAGTAACTAGAACTACAGGAAAATGCCACCATGCCTGGCTAATTTTTTTTTTTTTGAATTGGGGTCTCACTCTGTCACCCAGACTGGAGGGCAGTGGCATGCTCCCGGCCACCACAGTCTCGGCCTTCTGGGCTCCAGCGATCCTTCCACCTCAACCTTCCAAGTAGCTGCTACCATGCCCGGCTAATTTTTGATTTATTGTAGAGATGAGGTCTCACCAAGTTGCCCGGGCGGGTCTCGAACCCTTGGGCTCAGGCAATCCACTCGTCTTGGCCTCCAAAAGCGCTGGGATTATAGGCTGAGCCACCTAGCCCGGCAATTTTTTGACTTATTGTAAAGATGCGGTCTCACCAAGTTGCCCAGGCTGGTCTCGAACCCATGGGTTCAGGCAATCCTCTCACCTCGGCCTCCCAAAGTGCTGGGATTATAGAAGTGAGCCACCGCACCTGGCCTACTGATCTTTTTTACTGTCTCCGTAGTTTTCCAGACTGTCATGTCGTTGGAATCACTCAGCATTCTCAGATTGGAATATTGTCTTACTCACAAATTTTTTTTTTTTTAGTTGGAGTCTCACTCTGTTACCCAGACTGGAGTGCAGTGGCCGCTCCCGGCCACCGCAGCCTCGACCTGCTGGGCTCCGGCGATCCTTCCGCTTCAGCCTTCCAAGTAGCTGGAACTACAGGCGTGCGCTACCATGCCCGGCTAATTTTTTGATTTATTGTAGAGATGAGGTCTCGCCAAGTTGTCCAGGCGGGTCTCGAACCCGCGGGCTCAGGCAATTCACTCACCTAAGCCTCCCAAAGGCGCGGGATTACAGGCTGAGCCACCGAGCCTGGCTACTCACAAATTTTAACAAAACTATTTATGTAATTTCACGCTTACAGATAAATTACAAGAATAACACAGGAAACTCCTATTTACCCTTTAGTCAGATGCACCAATTGTTTGCACTTTGTTCTATCCCCTTTATCATTTGTTTTCCTTCTCTTTCTTCGTATATGTATATCTGGATTTCTGAACCAGGTGAGAGGATTTTGCAGACATCATGCTCTTTTATCCCTAAAAACAACTGTGTATGTTTTCTGAGAGCAAAGACTTTCTCCCACAAAACCGCATTATATCATTAAAATCAGGAAACTTAACATTGATAGAGAACTATTATGTAATCCACAGTTAAGATCCAAATTTTGCCACCCACTAATGTAATTCATCTCTTTTTTTTCTGGTCTTTGATCCAATCTTGGATCACACATTGCAATTAGCTGCCATGTCCCTTATATCTCCTTTAATCTGGAACATTTTGTTAGTCTTTCTTCATCTTTTGACATTTGTGAAGAGTACATAATAATTTGTTTATTTATTTTTTTGGTCTCCCAATTTGGGTTTGTTTAACGTTTCCTCATAGTTTGATTCAGGTTTTGCATTTTTAGCAAACAAACAAACAAACAAACCATGGAATTGATGTGTTTTTCTCAGGGCACCACTGTAGCAGGAAGCACATGATGGTTCCTGCAAGTAGTAATTTTATTTTTGATTTTCTAATAAGGTTGTATTTGCTAGTTTTATCCACTGTAAGTACATTTTCCCTTTTGTAACTAATAAGTAATTTGTGGGGAGATTCTTTGGGTCTATTGAAAAATCTTGTTCCTTATCAAATTTAGCCTACTAGTTTTAGCAGCCATTGAAAATTCCTACCAATGATTACTACAACAGCTGCAAAATGATTTTCTTTCTTTTTTTTTTTTGAGTTCAGAGTCTCACTCTGTCACCCAGACTGGAGGGCAGTGGCCGCTCCCGGCCACCGCAGCCTCAACCTGCTGGGCTCCAGCAAGCCTTCTGCCTCAGCCTTCCAAGTAGCTGGAACTACAGGCGAGCGCTACCACACCCGGGTAAGTTTTGATTTATTGTAGAGATGAGGTCTTGCCAAATTGTCCAGGCGGGTCTTGAACCCACGGGCTCAGGCAATCCACTCACCTCAGCCTCCCAAAGTGCTGGGATTACAGGCTGAGCCACCGAGCCCTGCTCAAAACGATTTTCTAACTCCATCATTCCTTCTTAATTTTTTTGGTTGTTTGTTTAGATATACTTTATTTTATTTTTATTTTTATTTTTAATTTTTTTTATTTATCAATATTTTTAATTTTGATATTGTGGGGTAAAGTTAAGGGTTAGGTATACAAATATGCTTCGTTCAGGCACCTTTGTTGAAAAGGGCTGTTTCCCTGCCCCCAGACAGATATTGCTACCGTTAATCCTACCTTCCTCCCCCCCCCCATAGTTTTCCACCACTGTCAGTCCTTTTCTTATAGTATTATGATGGATGTTCAAGGCCCACATTATGAGTGAGAACATGTGATACTCAGATTGTTGTTTCTGTGAGACGTCACTCAGTATTATAGACTCTAGTTCCATCCAGGTTGCTGCGAAATTCATGATTTTGTTCTTTTTTATGGCTGCGTAGTATTCCATCGTGTATATGTACCACATTTTTTTAATCCAGATCTCTTTTGATGGATAGCATGGTTGCTTCCAGGTTCTTGCTATTGTGAACAATGCTGTGATCAACATACGTGTGCAGGTATCTTTTTTATAGAGTGATTTGAGTTCTTCAGGGTATATTTCCAGTAGGGGGATTGCGGGGTCATATGGCAGGTTGATAATTAGAGCTTTTAGGAATCGCCACACTTTTTTCCACAGAGGTTGCACTAGTTTGCACTCCCACCAACAGTGTAGTAGTGTTCCCTTTTCACCACTCCCTCTCCAGCAACTGTTATTTTTTGAGTTATTGATAATTGCCATTCTGACTGGAGTTAGGTGGTATCTCAGTGTAGTTTTGATTTGCATCTCCTTGATGATTAGTGAGGTTGAACATT
>CAUYQG010041308.1:0-26079 GCA_963574415.1 Tarsius wallacei | reverse complement strand
CTCAGGCCCGCTGTAATGCCTCTGCGGTGTCCGTGGACAAGTTCCGTGTGGGGGAGCAGGCCCCCTGGGAGAGATCTGGAGTCTTTCTGTGTCCTCTTCTGCGGAGGTCTCACAGACCACGCTGCCCGGTCGCCATCTTTGAAACACTCTTTTCTCCACACATTTTTAAAATATAAATTTTACAATGAAGGGATAGATTTAGTGTTCTTATATGCAAAATTGTCCATCAGGTAAACTTAAACTAATAGCACTTGTCATTACAGAAAAGTTAGCAAATTTATATTTTTATAAAAGAAAAATGTATATATTTAAGTTTCATAACTCTTTTGGTGAATCTTTGAGTGGTTAAGAAAAAATGTCTCTCACCAATTCATTACAAAAAGACAGACAGATTGCACTGTAATTTTTAAAGTCTTGATATTTAAATTTTGTTAAATTTAATTTTAAAAATCAGTCACATCAGTGTATCCATTTGTGCTTTTGTGATTTTGACTTCTTGTCTGTATTACCTTGCCTGTGAACAATACAGTGAGTGAATTCCAAGTTTGGTGTTATGCATCTAACATTACCCAAGAAACTTAAAAAAAAAAATCTAGTCAGAGGGGCCACCCTATCAGTGAATCTCCTTACACATTTCCTCATTAACCATTGTTTTCATTATTGAAGTTATTTACTCTCAGAAATATGTCTTCTTCAATTATCTTTAATTTAGCAACACACCAGACAATGCAGTTTTTAAATATTGTTTATTATTGGAAACTAGTCTAGCAAATAACACACATTAAGACATGCTAGAGACATCTGTACTTATACCTGGCTGCAGAACAAAACTTTTATCCTACATCATCTGCTCTAAAACCTGTTTCTTCTCATCGTCTTCATGTATCCTATGTATATTCCAGAAGTATTTTGGTACAAAGAAATGTTTTCTAGTTTGTCATGAGATTGCTTTTAGTGTATTATTTCAACCATATTTATCACATCAGGAAGACAAATTTTGTTCCAATGGCATATGACTTTTTGTCTTTCACCATTAAACCACATAAGATTGGAATAGTCAACATGTAATAGTAAAACCCTAAGTCACGGTGGCTTAAATTTGAGGGAAGTTAATTTCTCTCCTAGGTTAAAGAAGTCCACAAATAGACAACTCAGATTGGTAGGTAGCTTATGATCTTCTAACTTTACTGTTTCATCTTTAACATAACTTCTCAAATTTCAGTGGGATTTCTCAAGGTCCTGCCTGCACATCTAAATTCCAGTTAGATCAGGCAGCCTCTAACATTCCAGTGATCCCTGTTTCTTGAAAATTCCATTGCCTTGAGTGTGGGCCAAATGTAGTGACTTGCTCCTAATGAACAGAATACAGCAAAAGTGACAAAATGTCACTTCCATGATTTGGTTACATAGCTTTTGACTTCCATCGTGTAGCACTCTCTGCCTTGTAGGAACTCCCTCTCTTGTCTTCTCACCTGCTTGCTCTGATGAAGCAAGCTGCCATGCTGAGAGCTGCCCTATAGAGAGACCCATGTGGCAAAGAGTTGAAGATGGTCTCTGGCTAACACTCAGTGAGGAAAAGAAACCCTCAGTCCAACAGTCATGAAACTGAATACTGCCAGCAACAATGCGAGTGAATTTAGGAATCAAATCCTTCCCTACTGAGCCTTGAGATGACTGTAACATAGCCATCACCTGGGTTACAACCTTCTCAGAGATTCTGAGCTAGAGGACTCAGGTAAGTCATGCCTAGATCCCTGAGCTGCAGAAACTGCGAGATAATAGATGGGGGGGGCGGTTGTTAGTTTGTTTTTAAGTCGAAGTCTCACTGTCACCCATGCTGGAGGGCAGTCGCATGCTCATGGCCACTGCAGCCTCAACCTGCTGGGTTCAGGCGATCCTTCTGCCTCAGCTTCCAAGTAGCTGGAACTACAGGCATGTGCCACCATACCCGGCTAATTTTTTAATTTATTGTAGAGACGAGGTCTCACCAAGTTGCCCAGGCTGGTCTCGAACCCCTGGGCTCAGGCAATCCTCTTGCCTCGGCCTCCCAAAGTGCTGGGATTACAGGCTTGAGCTACACATCCAGCCTGATAATAAATATTTTAAGCCACTAACTTTTGGGGATAACTGGTTATGCAACAAGAGATAACTAACAAGAGAAAACTAAAGGAGAGGAAGAAAGCTATGTCCTCCTTCTTAAGGGGTCTTTACAGAAGTCCAAGAACATTTGTATTTATAACTCATTAAGTAGAACTTAGTCATAAAGACATATATAGCTGCAAGGGAGGCTAAAGAATACTTTTTTTTTTTAAATCTGACATCAGCATTGTCCGTTAAATATTGGGATGATGTTACTGAAAGGAAGGAAGGAAGGGGAAAATGGAGGTTGGCATAAGCAATCATCAGTCTCTGTCAAAGATATTAAATAAGAATCCTCAGAAGAGGCTTCTCAACATCATTAGACTCAGGACAATTGTATAAATTCTTGGATTGAGAATGACATGCCTAAAAACATTGTAAAAAATCATACAGTTTGTCTTCAAGTTCTAGATGCATAGCTTTAGAGGTCCTATTCATCACAACCTTTCACTATCTAAAGTTAATATCCCAAGGCATAATTTAACTATCTTTGTTAAGGGTAAGAAGAACATAATTAATAATGTTATTTATAAATTCAGATTTCAAATCATCTTCTTGATCATTCTTATAAGGCCACAGTCCTGCTGGATTAGGGTCCCATCCTTAAGACATCATTTAACTACATCTGCCTCCTAAAGACCCTATCTCTAAATATAGTCACATTGTGAGTTAGGGCTTTAACATGCCAATTTTGAGGGGACACAATTTGGACCACAGCAATGATCACAGTTCTATATTCATAATGCTGATAAAGAGCTTATACCAAGCGTGAGAGAGGTGACAGGTGGCCATTTTCTTGTTTGCTTATGTTTGTATTGAATGCTGTCTTCAACTCAGATTTTTATTAATAATCTATTAAAGCCATTCATCTTTCATGAAGCTGAACAAAAAGAAATGAGAGCTGTGCTGCTAAATTGGTACCAGCTCCTGCTTGCCCCATAAATGAAGCATCTTTCACTCTTTTTTTTTTGATAACCTGAGATCCATGCATGATGTAAAACCATGCCAATCTGTTTAATAAATATTAGCAAAACTTAATATATTTTTATTTATAAATACATAGATACACATTCTAGTTTTTTCTTTGTGTGCCTCAAAATATTAAGTAGGTACACTCTACTTTGGAGAACACTATTATAAGTGGGTTGGCTTCTACCAGAGTCTACAGATTTTTGGAAAGTCCAAAATCCTCCTGAAATATTATGCAAATATTTTGCATATGTGCATAAGGTAATAATTAATAGTACTTGCCTCATGGGATTATTTTAAGTTTTAGATGAGAAAAGCTATTTTAAATGATTAGCTCAGTTCCTAACACAAAATAAGCCCTTTACAAATGCTCATTTGAAATGGTTAAACATATTCCTCAGTATCATTGTCCACCAGTTCTCAGCATGATAACTTGGCAACTTGACATTTTATTAAAATGTGGGTTGGAAGACTGGTCATGCCTGTTCCTCTAATGACCACAGTGGCCTGAGTGTGAAAAAACACAGCTGTTTCATTCCTATGGATGATACTATACTGGTCAGGTTTCTGAAAAGCTGTCATTCATTTAAAAAATATATTATAAAGCAATTATTTTGTTCTTTGCCAGATGCTGATAATATAATGATGAACAGAACAAAATATGGTCTTTGTTGTCAGGGACTTTATCTTACTTAGTCACATCAATGTAACAAATAAGAGATTGAACTAGAGAATGACAGATATCTGTTTTAGGAAGAGTGGTTTTGAAAGGCTTTTTTGGTGTGGTAGTATTTAAGCTGAGACCTAGAAGAAGGAAAATGGCTAAGTGATGCAAAAGTTCAACAAAATCTAGACAAAACCATATAGTTAGAAAGAGTCTGGTATGTTTGAAATTCTTATGTCAGCATGGCTACGGCACAGGAGGTGAGGAAGAGAGTTTTATAAGACAAGGTGAGAAGAAGAAAGCCAGGAGTAGATTATTCAGGGCCTTCATATTCTATTTTATGTGTAGTTGGAAGCCACTGGGGACTGATCTGCTTTTTAAAGAAGATCCCATTTGATATTCCATGGAGAATGGCTGAGAGAGAGGAACAGACAGATGAAGACATCCAAGTGAGATAACAATGGCTTAGACTAGGGCAGTGCCAGTTGAGATAACAATGGTGGACAGATGGGTGTTATTCTTTGAGATGAAATTGACAGGACTTGCTGATGGAAATGTTTGATTTGGGAAGTAAAGGAAAACAAGAATCAAGGGTGACCATCAAGAGTCTTGCTTGAATAGCAATGTGGATGGTTGTATAATTTGCTGATATGAATAGGCCTGAGTGTGGGTAGAAACAGATTTGGAATGGAAACCAAGAGTTTCAATTTTCTTATATTAAGTTTGAGATGCTGTGAGACACACAAGTGGAGAATAACGAAGTCAAAGTGAATATGTTAGTGAACTCAGAAGAAAGATTTGAACTGGAGATAATTTTGAGTGTCATTAGCATAAACGTGCTATTTAAATCCACAGGAATTGAAAAAAAAAAATCCTCCCTCACAGCCCAGAGGAGAGATGGAGAGACAAAAGCTAAGACTGAGACCTGGGGACCACAGGATAAATAGAGTTTATGAGAAATGACAGGACCAGCAGCAATACTGAGAGACAGTAGCTTATGAAACAGAAGGAAAAGGAGGAGATGATAGTGTCATGAAAGCCAAGATAGGAGAATGTGTCCCAAAGGACAAAATGTTATGCTGAATGCTGCTGAGGCATCAACCACAATGAGGACATTGCTTTGGTGAAACGGAAGTCACCAGAGGCCTTGACAAGCTTAGCTTCAGTGCAGTAAATGGGAAGAGGCCGTGTTAATAAATAAAAGTGAAGTGAAGGTCAGAAAGTGATGTCAGCATGTCTCAAAACTGTTTTGAGACATTTAATACAAGAGGGCACAGAGAATCGGAGCCATATCTAGAATATGTGGGGTCAAGTGAAGGTTTTTGGTCTTGTGATTTGTTGATTTTCTCATGGTAGATATTGAAGCAGGTTTGTTTGCTGAGGGAAATGGGCGGGAAGAAGATGGAGTCTGGAGCCCAAGGAGAGGGATCAACCTTAGAGGAAAGGCCCTGATCCGCCCTGTGATCAGAGGGAAGTAGAAAAGGATTGTAAGTATAGGTCCAGATGGCAAGTGTAGGTCAGTTTGTTTGGTTCATTGGTTGTAGAAAGACAGGGATGACTTCCCTGATGCTTCTAATTTGTCAATGCAGCATGAAGGGAACTCGTTGGCAGTGGAGGAAAGAAAGATGTGTGAGGTGTAAAGAAATGGGGGAAGGCAGAAATCGTGTTCTCAGCAAGTGGGACATCAAACCTCCTGAGAAATAGCAGGGTTACTGGAGGGCATTGAGTGTTTAATGGAGGTACAGTGAAAGTTAAAGAGAAAGTATCTGAGTGTGAGTTTATCTGGTAACATTCATCTGCTCAACTGCAAGCCTGGAGAAGGCAGATGATGTTCATCTGGGCTGATGTTTTTCCAGGAGAGGATGGAGGAGGGAATGATGGACAATGAAGCTAAGTGGATTTGTAAGGGGTTATTATAATGATGGATGATGGAATCAAGACTAAATAAGATGGTAAATGAAGCCAGGAGGGGCTGTTTTGCAGGGCAGGGTGAGGAAGAAAGCATGTCCCAGCAAGTTTCTGAAATATGTAGGGACTTAGCTGAATCAGATGACAAGCCAGGAGTTTAGGCAACACAATGGTGGGTTTGCCTGTTCCATGCCATGCACCTGGTTTGAATTATTATTTTCTTTGTAGTGATTGGCTTGAACATTTGTTTATCATCTCACATAATCATATCAGTGCTTGTTTAACTAACAATTTGGCACTGGTTTTCCTCAGTCACTTCAAGGTGAAGCCTCTACTTTTGTTACATAAGCAATGCCTCTGAATTAAGACTTCTTTCTTTGTTTAAGAGAGCATTTAAAGCAGGATCATCTCAAAGTCAGTCATTTTCCCCTTTCCCACTTAATGTTTAATGTGTAGAATCAACAGAACCAGGTGGACACAACAGACCAGCCCCATTTTTCTTACTCAGTCTCATCCAGCATATCTTACTCGTTAACCCGTTTACAGTCTCTGTCAGCAAATAAAGTGCTTGAGGCATTCCAATGAAAACACACACCTGTGACCAGCATCTAAATCAAACTGTCCAAGGCCATATGGCTTGCTTCTTAGCACAAATCATGCCTACCCATGCATATGCTTTGAAGGTCAACACATCTAGACTCTGGTTGTTCACAGGAGGCTGCCGAAGGTAAGAATGGCTTGGTAATCAATTATTTCTCAGAACTTCTGTTTTCACAGCCTTCCAGACCTGAACTTGAGCCTCATTCAAAAACTGAGAGGTTCAAAATTTATTTAAAAGTGTAGATGTCATTTTGAGTCTGGTTCTACCCAGCCACTTCAGGTTGAAAGGGCCACTCTTGCACCACGCTGTGAAGGGCATCCTCAGGTCCCCATGTTCACCACGGTCTTCGTCGTGACCTACCCCAGCTTGCACTGTGCTCCCTCTGTGTCCTCACTTCCATTTCTATCTTGGCCTGACATCTGGCACCACTTACCTGACTTCATCTTTTTTGTTTTTTCCTTCAGCCTCAGTCAGACCCTTCCTCTAGTCACATCCTATCTGGGCCTCCTGAGTAATAAGCACATCCTCTTTGGTGTGGAGTGGCCCCTGGAACCACAAATGTGGGCTTAGGTTTTCAACAGTACCACAGTTCCTGGGTTTGCCCTGACCACAAATGCTGAATGACAGGTAGCCAGTCTTCCAGGCAAAGGTCCATCTGTTCTGAAGATGCTCCTAGAGCAGCGCCTGCCACATAAAGGCCACTCAAGAAATATTTGAATACATAATAATAATAGATGATACAATTGATTGTTTACTATGCAATAGACTGGCATTGTTGTGTGGGTTATAGAATTCGACCTTCAAAGCAGCCCCAACTGAATGATACTGTTATATTTTCATCAGTAAGTTAATACAGAATTAGGGAAGATTTTGACTCAAACTCCTCCTGCATCCTACTTCTGGTCAGTGAGGAAACTGAGTTTCCAGAGAGCTCTGAGTTTTGGGACTGCAATCATGGCCTCTCCTGCAATGCTTCTAGTCTTAGCCCTGGCAGGTAGAGCCAGCACCAGACTCTGAAGTCAGACCAAATGTTTGGGAACCTAGGATCTAACCTTAACAGCTCATGTACATTGAGAACTTGCTATAAGCCAGGCCCTTTACATGAGCCAGCTCAGTGAATTCCTTGCCACCTCCTCCCCCAGGGATGTTCTTCCAGTTCTCAAATGAGTCAAGCGGTGCTCTAAGAGGTAAATGACTCATCCAAAATTACCCCGCTAGTCAATGGTAAAGCTAGACTCAGCCCTGTGTCAGTCTGGCTCATACACCATTCTTTTTTACCTCTGTACTTTACTAAAGGAGTGAAATTTTATACTGCAAAGTGAAGTATCAGTGTTACTTCATCCTGAACTTGCACAAAAGCTCAGTGACCCAAATGTCTAATAACTGCTTTATTACCTCTTCTGGGGGGGCCAAGTTGAAGAATTGATTTAGAAATTGTCTCACCAGTTAACAGCTCCCTTTCCTCTCACAAATATTGTCAATTCTAAGAAAAAGGAGGAGTGGAGTTTTTCACACACAGGGAAACCGTTCCCTGGAGTGAACATGGGGCCGTTGTGTGTTTCGCCTCGTCAATGTGTGTGAACTTTCCTACCCCTCTGACGGTAAGTAGTGTTTGGGAATTGGGATGGCTGAAACAAATCCTGAACTTTTGTTAGTAAAAGGAAAGTAAAGCAGTCAATTAAGGTCATAAGCCATGGATATAGGGGCTTCCTCTGGAGTGAGTGGGTGCCTGACTTCCTGTCTCAATACGCTGGTCAGCTCTGCCTAGATTTCACGGCCACCAGAACCTCCTCTTGCCAATCCTCACAATTCCAGTCCTCATGCTTCTCATCAGTCCCACAGGCCAGTCCCCACTTCTCTGTCTCCACTCATGCTGCTGCCTTTTCGTACCTGCCCACTTACTGAACTTTGCCGGTCAATTCATCTTTCTGTATCATGAACGCTTTCTTCATAAGCCCTCATCTGATGTGTGCAGTGACTATGGGCTAGACTTTGAGGTTTGTAAGACCTGAGTTCAAATCTCAGAGACTGCCCTTACTTGTGTCTTTGAGTAAATTCCTTAACTTTTCTGAGCAGCAGTTTCTCCATCTGCATAATCAGACTATATCAGGGGTTGCTATAATAATTAAATGAAATCGTGCATGTAAAACACTCAGCTTTGGATCTGACATGCAGCAAGTGATGATTACATGTTGTTTACCTTTCTGCTTTCTATCAAGAGGTCTTTGTTCTAAGCTGTTTTCTAAAGGAATGTGAATGATTCATAATATTCATTTGGGTGTTTGCTGGAAATCATTTTTGGAGACTGTCTATAGTGACTTGTCTATAAAAGGGCCACCATCATCCTTCTTTCTTATATTCACATGCCATTCCACCATCTAGAGTTGAAGTTCATTCCTCCCCCTCTCTCAAATGGAAGACCCTGGTCTAAAGTTCACGCTACTTCTTTTTTCTCCCCCCTCCCCTTTCTTCGTCCTGCTCTGCAAGGGAACTTACACTTATGTATGTGGACACTCATCCTAATTTCCAAGCTCTTAACCCATCTCAAAGAAAATAGCTACTTGGAAGGCTGAGGCAGAAGGATTGCCGGAGCCCAGCAGGTCGAGGCTGTGGTGTCCGGGAGCAGCCACTGCACTCCAGTCTGGGTGACAGAGTGAGACTCCAACTCAAAAAAAAAAGGAAAACAGCCACCGAAGTGTGCACACCTGGTGACATTGTGTACCTCCGAGATAGCAAGCCTTGGGAAGAGGCCTATAACATGTGCCCTGGGTCCCCAGATAGTGGCCTACAAATGGATACATGACATGGACTCCAACTAGGTGCATCTTCTTGCTCTGTAGACTCTGTGTCCCATTGAACTCGCAAAAACAGAAAAGAGTTCTTATAATCAGGGCCCTGGTTGCCTAAGGACAATACTGACACCAGCACCAGTCAGGAGCTCCTACCTATAGACTATGAGGTTCACAGATGTAAAAGTCCTGTCTGTAGATTCTTAGAGGTCCAGAGATGCATCATTGAGTCCTCCTGGAACTATATTCAAAATTATCTGTGAGCCTACACGGTTGTATATTTTTCTAGGCAATGGTTCCATTTCCTTCAGCCTCATAAAGAAATCTACAATATGCTTCATTAAAAAAAAATTCACGGGAGGAATTAGAGGGTTATGGTAGATGACCTCTGAGATCCTTTGAGCATAGAGCTTCCATAATCCCAAGACATAACCCCACCCCATAAAACTGGCCCTCCAGCCTGGATTTGTCTGTAAAGAACTCAGAGGATAGAGGATGGATACAGAAATATTTGAACATTAACTAAACTTCAAATTGCAAATTCTTCATACTCATCTATGACATCTAAATATTTCACAAAAGCTACATTAGTCCAGTGGCCAATGTATCTAGTATTCTCCCAAAGCACTAAATTTCTCAGCAGCTAAGAAAGGCTGTCACCAATATTTTAATACTTCTTCCGGTCTAGAAAGAAACCACTTTACAAAACAGAAAAGATGTATGTGCCAAGGGTAAGAAGAGAAGGGGGACACATTAAGAGGTAGTGGCAGAATCTACAGTCAAGACATCAAATTTATTATTCTAGCAGATGTCTTAAAACATTGTTTTGAGTTTCTTTCACTGATGCCAAACAGTGTTTGACTCCATATCCTCCTTCTTTTACCAAGAGGGATTGTTTTGAAGTTGTTCTTGGTTTTATCTAAAGGTGAAAGTAAAAGTTTTCTACAATTATGAGATTGTTGCAAAGAGCTAAAATGGTTTTGGAATTTTAGACTTGGATTATCCTACTAGGTATAATACAGTGCAGTTATATCTAAGGATAGAGGAGGAAGGGCTATCTTTTTCTTTTTCTTTTTTTTTTTTTTTCAGTTGGAGTCCCACTTGATGGCCCAGACCGGAGTGTAGTGGCCGCTGCCGGCCACCGCAGCCTCGACCTGCTGGACTCTGGCGATCCTTCCGCCTCAGCCTTCCGAGTAGCCGGAATTACAGGCGCGCGCTACCACGCCCGGCTAATTTTTTTGATTTATTGTAGAGATGAGGTTTCGCCTGCCCAGGCGGGTCTCGAACCCGCGGGCTCAGGCAATCCACCCACCTCAGCCTCCCAAGGCGCGGGATTACAGGCTGAGCACCCGGCTCTGACTTGTATTTGTAAACCAAAGAATTCACTGCCACTCATTGTTACTTATTAGACATGCCTACTGTGTGCTCTGTTGCTTTTTTTTTTTTTAAGTAAGACATTTGTATTTGAAGGTGACTGGTAAGAAAGAGTTATAGGAACATGATTCTGTTCTTCTACTCTACAAGAAATAAAAGGAAGTGTCTTAATTTTTCTACGTCTTTAGTTTCCTCATCTGAAAAGGCTATGTCCTAGTATGCTTTTAAGTATTTGATGAACTGATGAAGGAATGTAAAGTATACTTCATACAGTGAGCACTCAAAAAATATGTTCTAGCCGGGCTTGGTGGCTCAGCCTGTAATCCCGCGCTTTGGGAGGCTGAGGTGAGTGGATTGCCTGAGCCCGCGGGTTCCAGACCCACCTGGGCAACTTGGCGAGACCTCGTCTCTACAATAAATAAAAAATTAGCCGGGCGTATTAGCGTGCGCCTGTAGTTTCAGCTACCTGGAAGGCTGAGGCGGAAGGATCGCTGGAGCCCAGCAGGTTGAGGCTGTGGTGGCCGGGAGCGGCCATTGCACTCCAGTCTGGGTGACAGAGTGAGACTCCAACTCAAAAAAAAAAAAAAAAAATGTTGTGTAATTCATTCTTAGGGGTGATTGAATTGTGAAATTGAGGAAGGCGAAGAAACCCTCTCTGGAGCTTTTAGGACTGCCTGGATAATGCACCAGGAGTGCTGTCCTGTGCTGGAAGTATACTGTTAACCCCTTGCTGAGGTTTCTGCTGACTTGGATGACTAGAAGCAACCTGAACACCATCCAGGAATCTTCCTGGACGACTTGAGGAGCTCATGGTGTCCATTTGGTAACTCAGGAGCACCTTCAGCTGGTCATCATTTGGGATTCTACTAGGTGCTGGTGCTGGGCTTGATAGAAGTGCAGTCTCTGGCCTCAGGGGTTCACAGTCCCGGGAAAACAGACAGGTAAGCCACTTGTTCTGATGCAGCAGGGTCAGTGCAGTGGTAGAGATAAGTCCCTGGAGTCTGGGGAAATAGAGGTTCAGAGACAGCATTTTAAAAGAGGTGATATACGCTGAGCTTGGGAGGTTGAGTAAGAGTTGAGGGTCCCAAGAATAGGAGGCAGGGATGAGTGTGTCCCCACAGAAGAAACAACCTGGGGAAAAGCCTACAGGCGTGACATTGGGGCAGAAGTGGACATGGAGGTCATAGAAACAGATGAGGCTGGAGAGACAGAAGAGAAGAACAGTCTAATTTTATCCTGTAGGATTTTTATTCTATAGCCATGGAAAGACTTACACAAAGAGTGAGTTTGTCAGACTGTTTTAAAACCCACTGATGGCTTTCTGGAAGACATCCCAGAAGGAGTGAGACCTGAGGCAGGGAGATGAGAGAGGAAACTGATGTAGAGACCCTGAGGCCAAAGAATTGCATGGATTGCAGGATTCCACTGAGCACGACCCAGGAACCCTCCAGTCTTGTCTGGAAGTAGAGTCTGAGGTCCCTTCCCTGGTGGTCTTCTCCAGCGACTGCCAGTGGAGGCATTCCTTGGGGGACCACACTACCTTGTGGTAGTGAGCAAAGGGAGCAGGGATTTGGCCCAATGGCTTTGTACCCTCTTTCTTCTATTTGAGGGAGGACACCTGTCTCAGAAAAGAACCCACCACTCCTATTTTCTTTTCTCCCACCTCTATTCTCCTTCTACTTACTCCAGCATTTATTTTATTCCTGGTTCAGTGTACACTTGGGATAAAGTCGGTGATTGCCTGATTCATTTCCCCTGGAGACCAGGGCCTGGGACTCACCAATCTTTGCTTCTTCCACCAAACATAGCACAGGGGCTAGCTCTTTTAGCAGGGGCCCAGCAAGCAGACGATGTTAGCAAACAAACTCAAGCACTACTTTCAGACCCTTTCTGCGAGGCTGGGTGTGGTGGCTCATGCATTCCCAGTATTTTGGGAGGCTGAGGCAGGAAGATCACTTGAGGCCAGGAATTTGAGACCACCCTGGCCAACATAGCAAGACCTCATCTCTACAAGAAAATAAAAAAGTAAAAAATTAGTTGGGTGTGATGGTGCACACCTGTAGTCCTAGCTGCTCAGAGGGTAAGGTATGAGGATAGCTGGAGCCCAGGAGTTCAAGGCTACAGTGAGCTATGATGGCATCACTGTACTCCATCCTGGGTGACAGAGTGAGACCCTGTCTTAAAAAAAAACAAAACGGAACAAACAAAATCCTTTCTGCAGAGAAGGTACACACAGACACGCACACTTATACATGCATTTGTACACATGAGCATGCCTCCTCTACCCCCAGAGCTATCTTCCAGAAGGGGATTTGTCAGATCAGTGCCACCCTATTCCCTCCCCTCCCGGGTTCATAGTCAGAGAAGTGAAAGATGAGCTGAGTGCTTTTTCTTTTCAGCCAAATGACTCAGATCTCAGTTAAAGGGAGGCACATCTGTCATGCCCAGCCTGGGGACTTTGGTACAGGTCTCTGGGGCCAGCCTGCAAGTATTGTACTAATTCACTCCCTTTGATGGGTCATGGGGAGCCCTCCAACTGACCATGCAGGGACAGGGTCTCTGTGGTCTCCTGCACTTCTCCCCACTGCTGGGCCACTTCCTGGTGCCAGTGCTCACTGTAGAGCCCCCGTCTCTGACTGTGTGTGAGGCAGCAGCAGGGGACAAGTGTCAGGATTTTGTGGCGGAGAAAATCTGGCAGCCCTGAATTTATTCCTGAATCAGCCATCTGCTGAGTGTGTTTTCCAGGATTATGATACATTTTTAAAGAAGGTGGGGGAGGTGGGTGGGTGAAAAATGGTGATCCCTTCTTGATCTCTTCCCTGCTGTTCTTGGAGCCATCCAGAGGGGGACTTGGCATCCTAAGGCAGTGTGTGGCTTAGGGTCAGACCCAGTCTCAGGTCTGGCTTTGTCTCTTTCTTGACCCTGCTCTTTAGTCTGTTTCCATCATAAAATGGGACAAACATTTGCATGCTGATTACCTGAGCACCCAACGAGCCACTGTATGCACAAGGTTTTATAAACTGTGGAGTGCTTGAGTCTGCCATTTGTTGATGGTGTGCAAGCAGGGCCTGAAGATCCAGCATTAGACAAGGACTGGGCACCCTGCTGCTTTGGGACTTTAGTGCAAGATGTCACCACAGCTTTCTGAACCAAGCATGGATGATGGGGGAGGTGGGATGCAGCTTTGGAAGCTGACCTTTGGTTATCAATTAATTAAAATCCACTGATTGCTGAAGGGGGCGGGGAAGGGAAGGAATGAAGGCAGCACCTGCTGCAGTGGAGTGAGCTTGTCCCCTGCCCCCCCAGCCCCAGCATCCGGGCTTGGCCTCAGGGTCTGACAAATGTCTTTTCTCAGAGAAAAAAGGAAGGGGGGGGGGGGGAGCATGGCTTCAAGCTGAGCCCCAGAAGGGAGTACAAGTTTGAATCCATGACCCAGCTGTCTCTTTCCCACCCCTTTTACTTCAGATCTCAGAAGAAAATGTTTTCCCCAGGAAAGGTAGTCAACCATTCTGGTTTGCCCAGGACTGATTCCTGGGATGTGGAACTTTCAGTGCTGAAACAGGGTTAGTCCTAGGGAAACCAGGATGATAGGTCACCCTACCCCAGGGTCACTGCCTCCTTTTGAACTGATTGCTCAGCTGGTCCCTTTATTTACTACGGCAGAAGCAGCTCCTCTCCCCCCACCCCCCAGAAGGAGGAGAGTAAGAAAAGTTTATTTTATCTTAGATTTCTATATTGCCAGCACTGGTTGGAACGGGTGATGAAAGCATGCTCTTTGATTAACTGAAGGTGATGTACATGGGTTGTGGTGAGATGTGCTAGAAGACGTAAAGCTCAATGAGTGCATAATTCATTGAAGATATAAGGCCCATTAAATGGATAATTCATCTAGCTCTGCCTGAAAAGAAATCTGAGATAAAGTGGGTATGTGTTTACCTTTCCTGATGGTGTTGTAACTGGTAACCTGTGATATTTGAGGGTTGACGGGCTTGTGACTAGTAACCTTGATATTTTAGGGATATAGACAGATGTGACTCGGTGTGTGTTACAGTGGTAAAGGCTTGGACAAATTGATCTTCGTTTGAGTTCTTAATCATCCACTCATTCACTGTTACCTCAGGCAAGTATTTTACTGTTCCCAGCCTCGGCTTTCTTATCTGCAAAATGGATAACTTACTTGCCACAGGTTGCTCTGAGGATTAAATGTCATACCATCTATAAAGCGCCTGGCATAATCTCTGAACGTAGTCAAGACTAGACACCATGAAATCCCTCAAATCTCTCAGGGACCTTAATTTTGTTTTTCTAACCTCCCCTTACCCCTTAACATGTTTTATATTTGTGTCATACAATAGAATACACATAAGGTATATCTGCTACAACACAACATGAGCACCCAGAAATGTATCACCCAACCTAAGATCTATAGCATTCATTTCCTAGGACTGCCATAACAATTACCACAAACTATGTGACTGAAAATAACAGAAATGTATTCTCTCACAGTTCTGGAGGCCAAAGGTCCAGAGTCAAGGCATTGTCAGCAGGACTGGCTCCCTCCGAAGGCTCTGGGGAAGAATCCTTTTTTGCCTGTCTTAGCTTCTGGTTGTTCCTGGTGTTCTTCAGTTTGTGGTAGCATAACTCCAATCTCTGTCTTCACATGGCCTTCTACACTATGTCTTGTCACAAATCTCCCTTTCTTTTCTTTTGAAAGGACACTAGTCATTGGATTTAGGACCCACCCTACATCTAGGAGGATCTCAGCCTGAAATCTCTAATTATATCTGCAAAGACCCTATTTCAAAATAAGGTCACATTCATAGTGCTGGAGGTTAGGACTTGGATATATTTTGAGGGAGGACACTCTTTAACCCATTATAGTCACCATGACAAGTGGGTATTCTTCTGCCCCTGCTTTTTTCATGACTACTTTATTTTTAAGATTAATTAACATTGATATATGTAGCTGGGGTCTACTTATGCTTACTATTCTGTTGCGTACTGGTACCCAATGTATTTATCCATTCTGAAAGCAGATATTCTAATTATTTCCACTTTGGGGTATCATAAACAATGCTTCTTTTACCTATCTCCTGTTGCTCAAGTACAAAAGTTTTTCTAGAATATATGACTAGGAGTTGAGTTGCTGGGCCTGAGGTAATGGATGAATAACATTTTACAAAATAATGTCAATTTGTTTTCCAAAGTGATCATACCGATTTGCATTCCCATAAGTCAAGTACAGGTTGTTCTCCATTCTCAAAGTGATTTCTTTTTTTAGTCCCAGAAATGTAAACATGTCAGGATTTGTCTTCTCTGTGATGAGTATTAGCTGATAAGATTTCATCTTCCTTCTTGATTTTTTTCTCCATAGCAGAATATTTCTGGTAAGTCTCCAGCCTCAGAGAAAGCGCTAGACCCTGTAGTCTCACCTGCTTCTGGCAGCGTAGGCTCTGCCTGCTCTATAAATCCATCTTAATGGGTCATTAGAGGTGCCTAGAAACTGTAATTAGGGTGTAGCATTTCACGGGCTTACAATTGGAGGCTGTATTTTCTAGACACCCAAATCAAGTCTATTGTGGAGTGCTGTCTCACAAAGTTTGCATACGATATAGTCGGTAGTGAGTATAAAAAGATACTTACCTTTAGCACAGGGACCTCTTACTCTGAGGTGAGTGACACATGCAGCCTAATCATTGGTTGAAATAATAGATATCAAAGCTGGCAGAGTGAAAGGCATGCTAATGCCACATGGGAGTCACCATATGATCGTGGATTCTGGGGCCCTTTTTCTGCAGAGGGAAGGGTGACAAAATGCCATTTGTCCCAGTGAGAAAGCAGAGTCCTCCCTGCAAGGACAGAATATGAGCACCGCAAAGGATCCTAATAGATTCCCTTGACTGATAAGGAACACTGAAGCCCAAGGAGATGTGATCAGCTCTTGCTGTCAGTGTAGGTTCTAGGGGAGGGTGGTGGTACATTTTCTCCTGAAAGCCTGGCCAGTTGTCTTAGGTTGCCTTGCCTGAAACAGAGCCTGGATGAGGGGTTCTTGAACAAGTGATTTGTTGGACAAATGTTCTCAGGAAAAACCTGGACAGGACAGGGCAAGGGAAGAAGCTAGGCAAAAATGTGAGTTCAACTTAAGTCCAGTCTCAGCCTGATTTTTTTTTTTTCATTTAGAAAAACCGGGCTGGGCACAGTGGCTCACACCTGTAATACCAGCACTTTGGGAGGCCAGAGAGGGAGGATTGCTTGGGCCCAGAAGTTCGAGACCAGCCTAGGAAACACAGTGTGTCCTTGTCTCTACAAAAACAAAAAAAATTAGCCAGGCATGGTACGCGCCTGTAGTCCCAGCTACCCAGAGGACTGAGACAGAAAGATTGCCTGAGCCTGGGAGGTCGAGGCTGCAGTAGCTGTGATCGTGCCGTTGTAATTGTGCTGCTGCAATCTAGCCTGGATCAAAGAGTAAGACCTTGATTAGTAGGAAAAAAAGGAGGCTTTGGAGTATTAATAGTACCTTAAGAGTGCCCCAGTTTGTACCTTCATTTATTGGTCCTTGGCTCCGGCTGCCCTGAGGGAAGGGAGTACCCACCCTCCTTTCCCTTGCTCCAGTCAGCTGAGGCAAATTCTGTTAGCAGCCCATACTCACAGCAGCTGATGAGATTATCTGGGTTGGGGGGTGGTGTGTGGCCAGAGGAGAGGGATTTACTTTGTGCAAATTCTACTGGCCTCCATCAAACTCCAACCCATGCCTCTGACGTCAGCTCCATCAGGGTAGAGATCTGAAATTAAGGCAAATATGCTTCATCCTCCTCTTCTCTCTTGCTCTTTTTTTTTAGATTAGAAAATATAGTTTATTTATAAAGTAAGTAAGAAAAAGAGAGAGGGAAAAAGAGGAGAGTCATCTCCCCAAGGTACGGGAAGGGGCCAAAGCTTAAGGCTCTCTGTCATCTGTCTGTGTTGCGAGCAAGATGGCGACACCCTATTGCCTCATACCTTATTAGACCTCCGCTCATCTCTCTGTCTCTCTCCTGGGTCAGGAAGGCTCCTGGAAGAACTCTCCTTTCTCTTTCCATCTCTCTCTCTCTCTCTCTCTCTCTCTCTCTCTCACTCTCTCTCTCTTTCTCTCTCTGTAGATTGTGGGGTTTCCTCTTTGGGGGTCTTTTGGGATGTTGGCAGAATGTGGTCAGGGCAGCAGCTGAGCTTCTCTCAGGACTCAGGAAAACAGAAACCACTGTGAGGATGTCAGCCATAGGGAAAAGGGTAACCTGGGAAGAGGCTGGTGCTCTGTGTGAGTAGGTAGGGATTGGAGCTGTTGTGATTTGGATATAAATGATTGCTTGGCCCACAGGCTGCTAAGTTGCTTGGGAGGGAAAAAATGGGCAAAGAACCTGAACAGACACTTTACAAAAGGAGATTATATATGAACGGCCAATAAGCACAGAAAAAGTTGCTCAATAATAGTAGCCATTAGGGAAATACAGATTGAAACCACAGTGAGATGTCTGCCACCACACACACATAGAAAGGCTGATATTAAAAAGAATAATAATATAAAGTCTGGGCAAATATTTGGAGCAATTGTAACTCTTATATACTGCTGACAGGAGTGCAAAGTGGTACAGCCACTTTGGTGAACAGTTTGGCAGTTTCTTATAAAGTTAAATATGCACTTATTATATGACTGAGCAATTCCACTCAGGTATTTTCCTGAGGGAAATGAAAAGATACATCCACTCAAAGACTTACACATGAATATTCATAGCAGCCTTAATCGTAATAACTCCAAATCGGACACAACTTAAATGCCCACCAACAGGCGATAGATAGGTCAACAAATTGTGATTTGTACATACAATGAAATACTACTCAGCAAATAAGAATGTGAATCACTGCTATACAGAACATGACTGAATCTTAAAAACAGTATGCTGAGTGAAAGAAAGATGAAAGAGGACATATTGTGAGATTCCACTTATATACAATTCTAGAACCAATAAAACAAAAGTGGCAGAAAGAAAATCAGTGCGTGTCTGGAGCCAGGGGAGGAAGAGAACAGACTAGGGGCATATAAGGGAACTTCCTGGGGCAGTAGAAATTCTCTGTATCTCAATAAGGATGCTGGTTAAATAGGTATATTGATTTGTCAAGACTCAATAAACTTACACTTAAAATGTGTGGATTATGGTGCCTATAAATTATACCTCAATAAAGTTATTTTGATGTAAAGAGAAATGTGGTTTATTTTGCGTGGTGGAATTAAAGATAATTTTTATTTTAGTCTTTGTGCTTCCCTGTATCTCTAAAGTCTACAGTAATCTCATCACTTTCCTTTAAAAAAAACAAAAAACAAAGCACTGTCACTGTAAAAGTGTTCTCTCCATCTTGGAAGCCTCAGCTAAGATGCTCGCTCCTTTGGAAGACTTACCACTGCTTCGGTTAGAATTAAGGAATCCCCCTCTTCTAGGTACCCATTGCACCACTGCATTCTACCTTGGGCTAGTGTTGCTGTTTTTTTTGAGCCGGAATCTCTCTCTGTTGCTCAGGCTGGAGTGCAATGGCACAATCATGGCTCACTGCAGCCTTGACCTGCTAGGCTCAGGTAATCCTTCTACCTCAGCTTCCTGAGTAGCTGGGACTCTAGGAGTCTGCCACCATGCCTGGCTAATTTTTTGATTTTTTTTGTGGAGATGAGACCTCACTATGTTGCTGTGACTGGTCTCGAACTCTTGGACTCAAGCAATCCTCCCACCTCGGCCTCCCAAAGTTCTGGGGTTACAGGTGTGAGCCACAACACCTGGCCTGGGCTAGTGTTACTATCTCTTAGGGTTTTATTCTGTGGGTGCCTAGTAATAGGAGGGTTGGGGCACAGAGCCCCAGGCATGGTAGGTAGCTATTCCATGTTTACCAGATTAAACTGATTTGTCAAGCTATTTGGGGGAAAATTTTCTTATATTGTTCAAGGACTATCATCAAATACATACATGATGACATATATGAGGCAGGGTCTAGAGCAGTTGGGAACTTGGCATCAAGTCCAAGCTCTACCAGTTACTATCCACCCTACCCCTGGCAACACCCTTGAACTTTCTGAGCCTAGTGTGTTTTCTGCAAAGAGTGGGTACCAATAGCTCCCTGTTGTGAGACCAAGCACAGTGAACTGGCTGTTAGTGTAATTATCATTATTATAGCAAAAAATAATATAAATTGAGTCCAGGCGCAGTGACTCATGCCTACAATCCTAGCAATTTGGGAGGCCGAAGTGGGAGGATTGCTTGAAACCAAGAGTTCATAACCAGCCTGGACAACATAGTGAGACCCTGTCTCTACCAAAATTTTTTTTTAAATTTAAATTTTATAAATTGAGGGGCCCATTCAGATGGAAAAGTACCTAATAAGAAATGCACAGGTAAATGAAACAAAGGTATTCTTTCCTGTAAAAGACTGTCATTCTGATTAGTCTTTAAAAGCCAATCAGAAATTGATTTTCTTCCACATTAATTGTTTTTGAGAAAGTCAAAACCATTTCCCACAGAAACAGACGTCCCGAAAGGAGTTTGGATTTTGCTGGTTGTGCTCTTCATTCAGGTATCAGGTGGCAGCCAGGGCTCAGCCTGGAGGAGGCTGGCTTTCTCTGAGTGTTTGCTGGAGCCGTGCTGACACAGATCTGATAGAGGATGTCAGATCTCCGAAGAACAATGACTTTCTAAGCAGAGCCCCTTCTCCAAGCCTCACGGTGCTGCGTTACATTTGTAAATGCCAGCGCACTGCTAAGCACGTCCCCGTGAATAGAAGTGTTTTGATGTTTTGTTTTTGGTCGGAGATTGAAGTCCAGTGTCTTGGGACCCAGTGACTTCGGCTGACCTTCCTGCTACATGGACAGGGCTAAATTTCAACCCCTGGAGGCTTCTGCACACAAAACCTCAAGCCTCGCAAGGGCAGGTGCAAGGAAACCCGGCGGAAATCTGAAATCTTCGCTGCTTCAGAGACCCGAGCTCACTTCTGTCAGAGGAATTAGGTTTCACAAGCCCTTTTTAATGTAGAAAGCGTATCATTAGGGGAATCTGGACTGGGTGACTTATTAAAACTGCTGCCTATAGCAGAGAGAAACCATAATGCCTGAGATCATTCAATGGCTAATGGTGTAATTTTTATTTCTATTATAACTCTTGTAATATCTTCACAAGAGAATTACTTGGCCAGAGTGACTGACTTCTAGATGGGAGTGACTCTGATACTTTAGATCTTGCTGGTTCTGGAAAACATGTTTTTCTCAAAACTTGTATTCCAATTTTGAAATCAGGAGAAACTTTTCATTCCAAATGTTTTACGTGAGTGAGTAACTTAATAAAACCTATAACTTCACCCCCTCATCCTTTATGAGCTACTGCTGATGTCTCTTTTCAACTCCTCCAGTCTTGATTTTTTTTACACAGAGCTAGTTTTTGCATTGTCTTCTTCATGTTTATGTAAAGTTTGCAATCTCTTTCCCCAGCTTTTAGTTCAAGCTTCATGTACTTAAATAGTCTGCCCTAAATAGGTAATACTTTTTTTCATGACACTATTCTGTCCTTCTCTACTGAGTGAGTGTTCCTCAGGGATTAAGGACTTACTGGTTTGTTGTGATTGTTATAAATGGGTTATTTACATCTTTGTTCATTGAGTTTTTTTGTTTTTGTTTTTCAAATTTCCTGTAGCTGCTTAGAAAAGGCGACGCTGGGAGGTGCTCTGATATTTGCAAGGGGCTCCCCAGTATTCTGCCCCCACCCCTTTCCCTTCCTTTAAAAGCTCCACACACCTGCAAGTTCTCCCTCGGCCCCTCCTTGGATGTCTGGAAGAGCCCCACACATGTCAGTGGCCTCGTGTCCCCCATAATCAGGGAGACTCTCACTTTTGTTCTGTAGACAATCTCCAAGAAAGGGTTCAGCCTACATCAGCTGAACTTGGCTGGGTGCCGCAGAAGCTCTACCCCTAAAAAAAAAACAAAAACAAAACTCCTTGATACGGTAATTTTTTTACATACTCCTTCTCTGGAGAGTCATGCTACTTAGTTTATTTCATTTTTTTTTTCTAGCAAGTGGTTGCCTTATGGTTGACGGTGTTGCTGGGGTAAAAGTAGCTCATGGTGTGGACCGAGCACCTTCTGCAGTGTGGCCATCTTTGTTACTGTGGCTGATGGGTTCTGATTGGAAGAGCTCAGTTGTGCCCGCTGTCATTTTGACAGGAAACAACCCTAGAGCTTCATAAAGCCCCATGTGATCTGACTCCTGTCTCTGTCATTCTGCACTCCCTCCCCCTGCATCTTTGGGTTCCATCCACACTGGCTTCCTTGTATCCCAATCATTCCTTTTGCTTGAAGAGCTTGTCCTCCTGATTTTAGCAACATACCATCACTCTGATGTCCCCTCGTCCTAGAGTCCTCTTTTGACCATCTCTTCTAAAGTGGTTCCCATTTACCCTTTGGCATATTTTCTTCTTTTAAAAAAGAGATCTGCAGAACGTTTTTCACTATTTGATATTTTTTTGTTTACCTATGTAGTTGCTTGTTTGTTGACTGTCTCTCCTACAAGTTGATAAGGCCTATGAGAGCAGGGATCCTGTCTTCCTTATTTTCCCAAATCCTAGAATAGAGACAAGCACATAATTGGCACTCAATAAATATTTGTTGAATAGGTGAAGAAATCCTTTGCTCAATAAGCACTTATAAAATGCTCCTAGGTAGGCACTGTGGAATTCAGAAATTTGGAGCCAGGTATACAGTAGGTTTTTAATAAATGCTGGTGCCAACATGACTGTCTTGCAGATCAGTGGTCAGCCCAGGGAGATCAGACCCACTCTCCTGGCTATTTCCTTGCATTACCTCTCTGTGAATGGCAACCCCAGCTCCCTGAGAGACACTATGAGGACTCTTAGAACATAGTTCCCTGTGCACAGGGGCTCATCACATGTACTCATTCATTTTTTTGCATGTGGCCAGTATTGTCAAGAACTCTGAGTCTGAGACTTTATCTTACTTGCAAGTTAACAAGTTAGCCTGCCATCGTTTCATGCTAGTAGAAGACAGGAGACTCTGGGTCAGAGATGAAGGATAATTTATCACTCACCTCAATAGCAGTAACCAGAATATTAGCATCTTTGTAATGGTTTTCAAAGCCCTTATTTCCATAGAGGGACACAATGAAGGTCAGATGACACCTGCTCATTCAGTGAATTATAGCAGTGGAGCCATAAAGCTCAGGGAACCTGATTCTTTCATACTGAACAGTCTGTCTGCCATTTGCTCTGGAGGAGGATACCATCTCTATCTTCCAAAGTTGTTTGAAATAAAACTTTGAAATTGTAGTCCAGAACAAAGAGTAGTCAGTGCATCTGCTTACAAGATGGGTAGAAATGCTTGAGACCTGTGGAGAATTGTCTCCCAACAAAACACCTATGAGGCCTTCAAATTTGTTGAATGAATACCATGTGTTTCATTATATGATTAAATAAGACATGCTATCATTAGGAGAACATGTCTTCTTGTTAGAGAATGAACTGATAGGGTACAGTGGTTAAGTGCTTGTGTCCTGGGCTCAGATGCTTGGATTTCAACCCTTCCTCCATCACTTTTCATACCTTTGGAGCCCTGGCCTTAGATTCCTCACTGCTAAAATCAGATAAGAGGGTTATTGTGCTTACTAGGCTGAACTATACGAAATTATCATCTCTGTAGTTAAATGTCAGCAATTTCATATGGTTCAACCTAATCATGTACTCACAATGATTAATCTTTTGCTTGGTTACAAATCATGATATACATGCTTGTGATGGGGCATATACTCTGGGTCAGGTGAGGCACACCTGGGGAGGCAGAAAAGTATCTGAGGAAAAGAATGATGGACTTGGAACCAGATGCGGCTCTGAGCCCTACCTTCTCCTCTCATTAACCCTTTGACCTTGGGCAAGCCACTTAACCTCTGAGCGCCTTGCCTCATCTGTGCTACAGATACAATAATCCCTTCTACTTCACTGGACACTATGAAGGTAATGGCAGATGATGGATGTGAAATTGCTTTATAAATCGGAAGGCACTAGACTCTTGTACTTATGCTCAGCATAGAGAATTCTTTTTTGTTGTTGTTGCTATTGTTGTTGTTTTTGAGTTGGAGTCTCACTCTGTTGCCCAGACTGGAGTGCAGTGGCCGCTCCTGGCCACTGCAGCCTCGACCTGCTGGGCTCTGGTGATCCTTCCACCTCAGCCTTCCAAGTAACTGGACCTATAGGCGCACGCTACCACACCTGGCTGATTTATTTATTTATTTATTGTAGAGATGAGGTCTCGCCAAGTTGCCCAGGTCTCGAACCCGCGGGCTAAGGCAATCCACTCACCTCGGCCTCCCAAAGCGCAGGATTACAGGCTTAGCCAGCGAGCCCGGCAGCATAGAAAATTCTTAAAGGCAGTGGGATTTGAATCTGGGCTTGAATCAAACTCTCATCAGGTATAATTTAATATCTCTCTTAAGTCCTCTAATCACTGCTTTACATTTGGAGTATGGCATTGGCCTCTATACTTAAATTGCTGTGTTAGAATCAAGTTATACCAGTTAGGTTTGTATCTGAGGCTTACAGCCTCCCAGCACTGTAGGGACCATCTGGTGACCATAGAAAGATCATCTCATTACAAAGGGTAATTAGCTTCCAGCAAAATCAGCCAACAGCTAACATGTATCAGCCTCCTTCAATGAGTCAGGCCCCATTTTAGCTTTGTACATTACTTTTCATTGAAACCTTGAAAATCCCTATGCTATGGGTGAACACTGTCATTATCCTCCATTTTACAGATGAGGAGACTGAGGCAAGATGAGGTTAACAATTAGGAGTTGGCAGAACTAGACTGGTGAGTTGCATGGCCTTAGTGCTCTCCATAAAAGTCAGAATTACCCTCCCTCAGTTGGCTCCATAAAAGGGAAGAAGGCCTAAAGTCATCTTTCTGGGGCAGCTGTAGTTGTTCAAGCTGCTACTGTTGTATAGTCATGTACCTCATAATGACATTTTGTTTCAATGATGGACTGCGTATATGACTGTATTTTTCCTGTTCCTTTTCATGTTTAGATGCACAAATGCTTTCTATTGTGTTATAACTGCCTACAGTATTCAGTACAGTAACAGGTTTGAGGTTTAGGAGCAACAGACTATACCTCATAGCCTAGGAGTGTAATAGTCTGTGCCATCTGGGTTTGTGTAAGTTCACTCTGTGGTTCTCATATAACAGCAAAGTCACCTGACAGAATATTTCTCAGGACATATCCCAGTTGTTAAGCAATGCATGATGTATTTGCTGATGGAAGTCCTACTTCTCCCACAAACAACCAAGGAAAGCCAAGTTTTGCTGGAGACTTGCATGCTGTCGGAATGGCTCCATCTGTCCGTCTCTGTGGTCAGCTTGCTCTCTACACTGCTGAAAAAGTGATAACTTTAGTTGTCTTTTGTAGTTACCCTCTGTGTATGAAAAATAATGGCCAACTTGCTTGCTTTTCCCATGTCTTTTGAGCCTGTGCTGTCACCAAAAAAATCTTGCTTCTAGCTCTTCCAGGGACTAATGCATTGGCCCGGAGTTAGCAGATAAGATGTCCTCATGGAGGTTCCAGACAATTAGATAAGGTTTGACTTCTGTAACAGAGAGACACAATGATACAGTAGTTTAAAGAACAAAGTTTGTTACTTACTCCTGTAACAGTCCAAGAGGACCATTTTCTGGCTGCTAGGTGGCTCTGCTCCATGCAGTCATTCAGGGATGCAGGTTCCCTTCAAGTTGCTCCACCATTCCCTAGGGCAGTGTTTCCCAAACTGTATGTGGTGAAGGACCCATTTAAAAAATTTTTAATTCATTATAGAATAATTTTTTTGGAAAGAGTAAATTTCTGAAAAAATAAAGGGAAAAATTCCCAAAGACACCAAACACACAGAATTTTATTATTAGATATAATAGATGCAATATTACTTACTTAAACTGCTATAAAAGTTACTAAGTACACCCTCTCAATTTCTGTATTTATCTCTTCAGGGAATGGTCCTGGAAACCCTTTGAGAAGTGCTGGGCTGAGGCTTTGTCATCATCCTCATGGCTAAAGCAGAATTGCCATCATGTCCAAGTAACAGTCATGAGAATATGGAACAGAATGTGGAGGAGGTCCCATTGCACCCCATGATCATTTTTTAATATTTTAAGTCAGGCTTATTGAGGTGTAAGTTACATAAATAAAGTTCACCCTTTTAAGATGCATATGTTGTATGAGTATTGACAAATCTTGTAACTATCATCACAATCAAGACAACATTTTCACCCCCACCCCCCCCAAATTCTCTCTTGCTCCATTTTAAATTGATCTTCTCTCCCCTCTTGTTCCTGGAGATCATTAATCTAATTTCTGTCCCTATGGCTTTGTCTTTTCTAAGCACCAAATAAATAAAGTCATTCAGTATTTAGCCTTTTGAGTCTGACTTTTTAAAAAACCTGGCATAATGCTTTTGAGAGTCATTTATGTTTTTGCATGCATCAAGTAATTTTTTTTTAAAGATGAGATCTTACTGTGTCACCCAGGCTGGAGTGCAGTGGCATGATCACAGCTCACTGCAGCCTGGAACTCCTAGGCTCA
>CAUYQG010041304.1:0-33852 GCA_963574415.1 Tarsius wallacei | reverse complement strand
GGAGAACTGGGATTTTATACCCTTGTTTAGGTGATGGAGGAGGTGGTGATTACATATTTTCTTTAGAATTTTACAAGGTTGTACTTAGCAAAATCGAACAAATGGTTTCTCGGGAAATGCCTGGTTGTAAACCGTCAACTTAGAAGAGGGGTTTTAGATAAGTCTGTGAATTAGCTACTCTTTTGCATTTCCATGAAAGGCTAGTTTTAGACCATTTGGCCTTTTTTAAAACAAAAACCTGCTTGACGCTGGGTGGAGGGTCTTTTGAAGTTGCAACTTGCCTTTCAAAGGGAAATACCTCTGCTAACAACCCCCATCCTGTCACTGGGCTAGTGGCAGACATTTTAGTCAGCCCAGGTGAGACCAATTGTTGCATGTGTCTCTGCGTTTATTCACTCACTCATACAAGAAATATATCTGATATGCCGCATCCTGCCTTATACTGAGTACAGTACATGCTATACAGATTTGTAGCCTAGGAGCAATAGGCTATATCATGTAGCCTAGGTGTGTAGGAGGCTGTACCACCTAAGTTTGTATAAGTTCACTCTATGACGTTTGCACAAGAATGATGCACCTTTCAGAATATATCTCTGTTGTTAAGTGTTAAATAACTATATAGATAGGGTTTGGTACTATAAATGGTTTCAGACATCCACTGGGGGTCTTGGAATATATCCTGCAGATAATGGGGGACTATTGTATTTTCTGTTTAATAAAACCAGTTTGTTAATTATATACTTGGATGTACAGATGTTTTCATATTTCTTTCTCATGCTTGTCTCAATTTCTGTGTTTATTTTGTTATAGACTGGCAACAGGTTATAGATCAGCGCTGGTCTGAGAATCACACTTTGAGTGATGCTGGCCGAGGCATTATCACAAAGCTGAATTCTACATCCATAAATTAAAACTGTGGACCATGAGGAACTAGAGAGGCTCAAGACAGCCTAGAAGACTTGAATGGAAACTCATGCAATGTGGAGGGAGCTGGGCGTTCTGTCCTTCCAGAGTTTCTGCTCTAGGCCGGGCCTGAACTTCCACCGAACAACTGTGCTGAATCTCAGAATAAGATTTCTTTAAACAGAAACAATGGATGATCCCAGGAAGCAACAACAGTAGAGGGGGTTTCTGAATGCTTCTGAGTTTCAGTTTCTGAAACTTCTTAGGGAAATGGAGTGAATCTTGCAAAGTGCCACTTTGTATGTTTGAATAGAAATAAAGGTGGCATAGGGATGGTAAATATCATGCACTGTATTCATTTTAATCATTAGCTATAGTGACACCTAGGTGACAAATGTGTGATGGCTTACCCAGAAACTGGCTCCAATTACAGAAATAGCAGAAGGGAATTTCAGTTTCACAAACTGAAAAGAAATACTTTGTTTACTCAATACATCAACAGTTTGTGTCCTAACAATCATTTCTTAAGCCAGTTATTTGTAATACAAGAGCACAATTTGCCTAAAAAATAATGTTGAGAATAGTGGTTAAATGTCCCAATGTCCTGTTTGCTCATAGAAAACTATTTAAACCAGACCAAAGTTGAATAATTAAGATATGTTTTTCTCTTCTTTTATGATTCCATGTGTCAGGTCAAATTAAGACAACAGAAAAGATTGTTTACTCTGTTTCAAACTCTTGAAATCCCAATTCCATTTCTTTCTCTCTTTTTTGGTTTTCCTTTTTTTTATTGAGATGAGCTCTCGCTATGTGGCCTAGGTTGGACTTGAACCTCTGAGCTCAAGTGATCCTTTTGTCTCCCAAGTAACTGGAACTACAGGAGTGCACTGCTGTGCCTGGCCCAATTCCAAATTTTTATGGAAAGAGTATATCTGGTATATCCGCCCTTTCTCAGAATAGCCAGTGGAGAAGGGGTTTATCTGGAATTCCTGGCTCTGGTAGGTGCAGCAAATGATATGAGTGCCTCATAGAAATAGCCAGCAGAGAGGCAAGGATTCCAAATGAAGGAAAATGGAAGAAGAGTTTCACTAGTTGATTCTTTGGGGGTTTGTAGTATGAAAACGTGTTCAGTGAGCTGTGTTGGGACTTTTGAGGCAAAAGCTTGTAGAAGTGGCTGGGAACAAGGCAAGAGATATCTGGGAAAATATAAAATAGAGTGGTGAGAGCCAGAAGCACTGGATCAGGTGCTGCTAAGGGGAAGAATGGAGTAGGACTGCACACGAGAAAAAGGAAAAAGGGAGAAACGCTCACATGAGGAAAGAGTTGAAGAGGAATACATAGCACCATGAGTAGGAGGATTGAAATTCCACAGGTTAAACCTTATTTTTGTGTTCACGTTTCTATGGCAAGGGTTTCAAAGAGAGGCCCTAAATATGTCCTTCCATGATGACAACTTTAGCGAAGGCAGACATCTGTACATCTTCCCTTGGGAAAAATAATAAGAGGGAGGGGCAGATCCAGGTTTTATGGGCCTTAACCTTATGTGATGTGTGGTTACCTCAGGAAAAAAAGAAAAAGCAAAAACAAATAATTAAGTATGAAAACAAATATTTAAATCAGAAAATAAATTTTAAAAATTATTGACTTTAAAAAGCTAATAAATACTATAAAATACAGAAAAATAACCGTATTTCAATTGTCAGTCTTATCTCTAAACTTTTTTGAATATTGTTATTACATCTTCCTTGTTGTCTCTTCAAATGTCAATGATTGTGTAAGATGATTTTTCTATAGTGAGAATGAAAAAGTATTTCTTTCCTTTAGCCTCTAGCATGTTTAATAAAAAAATTTAAAATTTTATTGATATCTAAAAAATTAGTTTATAATACTTTATACTGTACTATTATGCAAACTTTTAGAATTGTTGACAGAATTAGAAAGATTTCTATCAAAGTTCATTACATATAAACTTTTTGGAAGAATTTTCTATAGACTAGCTTGTAGTTCCATGCAGTTCAGCCTTATTTCTTTGCTAGTATCTGTATAGTTTTGGTGCTTGATACAATTGTGTACGTTCAATTCACAATATAAACTCCAGTCCTTTACTTTTGTTCTTACTAGGTAAGTCAGCACATTAGCCAGAAACTATGAATGCATGTCTAGCAATAACTTAACTGCATTCAGAAATGAGAGAAACAGATATTGTTTGTAGTCTTGTAGTCTTTTCTAGATATGATTATTTCCCCATTGCTATATCTATCTTTGTGTGTATGCATGTGTGTATATATAAAATTATAGCCGGGCTCGGTGGCTCAGCCTGTAATCCCGCGCCTTGGGAGGCTGAGGTGAGTGGATTGCCTGAGCCCGCGGGTTCGAGACCCGCCTGGGCAACTTGGCGAGACCTCATCTCTACAATAAATCAAAAATTGGCAGGGTGTGGTAGTGCGTGCCTGTAGTTCCAGCTCCTTAGAAGGCGGAGGCGGAAGGATCGCTGGAGCCCAGCAGGTCGAGGCTGCGGTGGCTGGGAGCGGCCACTGCACTCCAGTCTGAGCGACGGAGTGAGACTCCAACTCAAAAAAAAATAATAATAAAATAAATAAATAAATAAATAAATAAATAAATAAAATTATATAATGATCTTCATCTATTATACTGTTATCTATATCTACCTAGAGTGGTCTGAATAGATAGGTAGATATCTCACTTAAACCCCTTGGAAATATATTCCCAGCTCAATTCTTTTTAGCCAAATATCAAAATACTCTTGGTCACTCTAAAACTACCCTTCACAAATTGAAATTTTATGAATGGGAATTTAAAATGGAAATAGTGACCTTAACGCATATCTGTTACAATATCTTAGTTTTGCAAACTTTATAAAAACATGACTATGTGAACACATTGCCAGAGCCCCGATGGGACTTTAGAAGAAAACGGTACAAATAAGGGGGGTCTGGTAGTTAAGCTTTATTAGCTTCAGGTTACACCTTTGAAAGGGGCATTGGTAGGAGAATGTGGCCCCAGAAATGTGGGGAATAAAGAGAACCTACCCAGTTAAGTGAGAAGGGAAGCAGCCTTATATTCCTGCAGTTTCCTTTCTGTTTTTGTGCATTTTGCATTGTCTTGAAGAAATTCCTGAGGCTGTGTAATTTATTGTTTTTAAAAAAGAGGTTTATTGGCTCATGGTTTTGCATAACACAGCATCGGTTTCCTTTTGGTGAGGTCTCTGGAAGATGTCAATCCTGGTGGAAGGCTAGGGGAGACAACATGTCACATGACAAGAACAGAAAAGAGAGAGAAGGAACAAGGACCCAGGCTCTTGTATTATAGTTAAACATCAATTCTCACATGAACTAATAGAGCAAGAACTTATTATCTTGAGAAAAGCACCAAGCTATTCATGAGAGATCCACCCTCATGACCCAAGGTCTTCCCACTCAGCCCCACTTCCCACACTGGGGATCACATTTCAACATATTTGGAAGGGACAAATATTCAGACAATATCACTTTCTCAGCCTCAAAAGAGTAATACAGTGGCCTATCACAGAAACAAAGAACTGAGTACCACATGTTATCACTCATAAGCAGACCCTGAACAATTATACTACAAGAAAGAATTGGCAATAGTGGGAAACTGCCAGGAGAGGGAGGGGTGAGGACATACTTCATCAATAAGGGTACCTGATCTCAAACCAGGTGAAGTGGGGACCAAAGTAAGGCCCAAACTTTACCTGTACATTGACCATTTGTACACCCAACTCTGAATTGTACCCCATATCTTTAAGATAAAGATTTTTAAAAAGAGTAAAATAAAGGAGGAGTCTGAGGGAGGAATAACCCTACTTGCTTTGCCTTTCAGGGCAAAAAAAACCTGTTTAAGAGGCTGCTCATATGAGGGCGCTGAACCTGAAATCACTGCCACTGTGATGGTAGCAGCAGTAGCAAAGGTGCAAGGGAACACAACAGATTTCCAGTACCATTTTATTAAACATAAGGCCTAGAGGAACAGCAGGTGACAGGCTTCATGGATGCAACAAAAAAATTTATAAACCTTTGACACCTGCTGGGTGTGGGGACACAGGTTTGAGGAAAGAAAGGACACTAAGATTCCAGATATTATAGCCACTGGGCCCTGTTGTACTTATGTCAATCATTCCCTTTTGATTTTCTTTCCCTAGGCTAGTAGTCCAGAAGATATCTACGACATGTCCACAACAGGAATGCATTGAAATCACTAGGTTATTGTATTGGCTAATACTCCATTCAAACCCAAACGGAACCAAATAGTATAGTTCTTTTATTATCAATTTTGTTAGGCATTCTACTATGTTAGTATAGCACAACTTATTAATCCAGTTTGTGAATAATTAGGTTGCTTCTAGTTTTTTGCCGCCATAAAGAATGCAATGCAAACATCCAGACACGTGTGTCCTTGTGTTAACATGCAATATATTCTCTGTAGTATATACCCAGGAGAAGAATTACTGGACTGTAGAATGTGCACGTTTCCAATTGTACTAGGTAATTACAAGCTGCTTTTCAAAATGATAGCATTAAGGAATGCTTCCACAAGTGGTATGAGAGTTCCTGTTGCTCCATATCTTTATCAACGTTTGATACTGCCAGAACTTTCAGTGTTTCTCAAATCTGTGAACAATTCGTGATATTGCATTGTAGCTTTAATTTACTGATTTTTCTATTGTGGTGAGCATGTTTTCTTTTTCTTTATTTTTTTGCCATTGGAATCTTGCCTTTCAGAAGTACTCATTCAGGTTATTTGCCCATTTTTTTCTTAAAAAAAAAAACGATTCATGTTTTCATTATTGATTTACAGAGTTTCTTTATATATACCAAAAACTAGCTCCCACTCAGTTTTGTGCATAGCAAATATTTTCTCTCAATTGATAGTTTGTCTTTTCACATGCTTTGAGGTGTCATTTGATGCTTTCTGGATAAAATTTATGACAATTCCAAATTTACAGCAATATTTCTCTATATCTCTAAAATTTTTATAATTTTGTTTTTCACATATAGGTCAGCATTCACTGGGAAAGTAGTTTTTAAAAAATATAGTATGAGGTAGGGATCTAATTTTCTCATCACTATTTGTTGAAAAGTCCATTATTTCCCACTTAACTGCAGTAAACTTCTGTCACATATTTCTGGTTTCTCTATTTTCAGTTCCATTGGTCTATGTGTTATTCCAGTATCAACAACACAGTAGCTTAATTAAAATAGCTATATAATAAGTCTTTATGCATATTTGAGTTTATACCACTGCTTTGAACTTCTTCTTCAAGAGCATCTTGCATTTTTTTTTAGCATTGTGCATATTCCAACTTAAGTACACATACAAAAACACTACATCTCACACACACCCATTAAGATTTTGATTAGGATTACATTAAATCTATAAGCCAATAGATGATCTGCTGGAAGTATTGATATCTTAACAGACTGAATGAATCTTCTAATTCATGATCAAAATTATCTCTCCATTATTTATGTGTGCATTGACATCTCTCACATACATTTTAATTTTCTTATATGATTTTTGGCATTCTTGGGTATAACTGGTTACTTAGTATTCTAAGTTACTTAGTTTTTTCATGCTACCATAAGTAGTAACTTAGTTTCATATATCATTTTGCACCTAGAAAACTTGTGTAAGTCCTTTATCAATACAATAGATTATTTTAGTTTTCCATTTACTTGTACCTTCTAAACTTTTTCTTGTATTGTTGAATCTTTTAAGGACTCATCTTTCACTTTTCTTGATTCTCTCCCTTATATGCGTGTTTTCTATATTATAAATTTCTGCCATTTGCTGCACTATTTCTTTCGTTTTGTTTTCTTTGTAGAAAGAAGTATACATTGCTTCTCTGCCTTTTGGCTAAGATCGAGTATAGAAAGAAGTATAGTAGATTTTATTTTCTACTTTTTTAACATTTATTTTTAAATGATTTTATTTATTAGATGGATGCTTGACTCAGTAATTTTTATCCTTTCAATTTTCTAATATACATAGCTAAGGCTATACATTTCCTAAAAGTACAGCCTTATTTGCACTCTGAAAGTTTTAATATATAGGATTTTTGCTATTTAGTTAAAATGTTTTAAATTTTTATTTAACTTTCTCTTTGACCTATTAATGATATAAATATGTGTCTATTAAATACTAAATGTGTGAAGTGATTCCCCATTTAGTTTTTTTTGTTTCTTTTGTTTGTTTGTTTATAGTTTCTGGTTAAGTGCACTGAGGTTAGAAGATATGCTGTGAATGATATAAATTCTTTGACATATATTTAAATTTTCCTTATGGCCTGTCACATAGACAGTTTTACGAATGCTCCAAGTGTGTTTGAAAAGAATATATGTTTTGAAATTGATTAATGTGATGTTCTATATGTGTCAAAGTTTTTTTATGTTAAAGTTTTTATTATGCTGTAAAAATTTTGTTGGATTTTAAAAATATTAATTATAAGAAAACTGTTGAAGTCTTCCACTATGATTGTAGAATTGTCCTTTTTTTCCTTATAATTCAATTAACGTTATGCCATTTATTTTGATGTCATGTTTTTAGGCAGATGCAAAATAATATATATAAGTATATATATTTGAATTTTACCTTTTGTCTGTATAACTTGACTCTTTTTCTCCCAGACAATTCTTTCAGTCTTAAAGTCTATTTTGTAGAATGTTAACATAGTTACACTAGGTTCTTTTTAGTTAGTGTCCACATGGCAAATTTTTAAAATTCTTTTTCTTTCAACTTGTCTAAATCATTATGTGTTAGATCTGTTTCTAACAAACAGCATTTAATTAGATTCTTTTTAAAAATTCAGTCTAACAATTTGTGTTTTTTGTAGGAGCATTTTGTTCATTTTTATTAATGCTGCTACTGATATATTTGTAATTCATACTTAAATTTCTATTTTTTATTATCGACTGTTTATCCTTTTCTCTCACTAGTGTGGAAGCTATATAATTTGTTTATATCTTAAAACAGTTATTCTGTAAATTACTACAGCCATCCATAATTAATCAAAGTCCAAATATAGTCAATACTTTTAACCTTCTCTGGGATACTCCAAGAACCATAGAAACTTTTGTTCTATTTATTCCTCTTCTTACTTTTGTGTTATTGTCTTTATCTATTTTAATTGTTTTTTTAATATCAGAGATATTATCATTTTATTCACTCAGTTGTCTTCTAACTTTCTTTTCTTTTCTTTTTTTTTTTTGAGTTGGAATCTCACTCCCTCGCCCAGGCTGGAGTGCATTGGCACACTCACCGCCATCCCAGCGTCAATCGGCTGGGCTCCAGCAATCCTTCTGCCAAAGCCTTCCAAGTAGCCAGAACTACAGGCATGTACCACCACATCTGGCTAATCTTCTATTTATTGTAGAGATGAGGTCTCTCCAAGTTGCCCAAGCTGGTCTTGAACCCGCAGGCTAAGGCAATCCACTCACCTCGGCTTCCCAAAGTGCTGGGATTACAGGCTGGACCACAGAACACGGCCTTATTCTTTATGTGTCTCAACTTTCCAACTAGAATTGCTTTCCTCTGACTTTGAGGTACTACTTTTAGAGTTGCCTTTACTGTGGCTCTATTGATGGCAAACTATTTCAGTTTTTATGTTCTATAAACTATATTGCACATTCATTCTTTAAAGGTATTTTGATAAATATGGAATTATAGTGTTATAGTGTTTTTCTTTCAGCACATTTCTGTTTTTTTTTTTAGTTGGAGTCTTACTCTGTCACCCAGACTGGAGTGCAGTGGCCGCCTCTGGCCACTGCAGCCTCTACCTGCTGGGCTCCGGCGATCCTTCCGCCTCAGCCTTCCAAGGAGCTGGAACTACAGGCGCGCGCTACCACGCCCGGCTAATTTTTTGATTTATTGTAGAAATGAGGTCTCGCCAAGTTGCCCAGGCGGGTCTTGAACCCGTGGGCTCAGGCAATCCACTCACCTCAGCCTCCCAAAGCGCGGGATTACAGGCTGAGCCACGGAGCCCGGCTAATTAAATGGTTTTAAGTGGCTATTGACATGATCAGTCTACCAACAAACTGGTCACTGTCTATTGGATTCTGCCACAAATAACAACTGGAGATGTTTTCAAGAGTATCTCAATAGGGTAATGGGTATCTAAAACAGACAGCAGTGTTTTATGCAATGAATATAGTAGAGAAATTGGAAATGACAACTGTAGATAACTGTCTCAGGGCATTTTCTAGACTAGCAATTATATAACTTGTTTGGAAATTATTGTTCTAATATAAATAGGAATTGGTGGTAGTCTCAACTAGAAGAGTGGCCGTGGAATAAAGAAAGGTGGGCAGGCTAGACCGTTAGCTAGGAGATAAAAATTAAGACTGAAATAATGGATTGGTAGCAAGGAAAAAAGGAGAATTAAAGATAACATCCAAGAAATAGGTTTAGACAACTAGAAAGTGCAGAAGGGAGAGTGAGTTAGGGAAAGAGGGTAGCAATTAGGATGGAGTTCCATTCTGGTCATGTTGAGTTTGAAATTTAAGGTTCCTTGCCCAAAACAAAGGCAGATGGAAGTATCTGAGACTCACGGGCAACATCTGGGAGGAAGATAAATAGGTGTCTATCCAGAAGCCATGAGAGAGGGAAATGGAGAGACGGAGGAAGGATGAAAAAGGGGATTGGGTGAGAGTCCAGAAAAACAGAGAATTTAAACAAACTAAGGAAATACATGAAGATACTGGAGTGAGAGTAACCAAACAGGTTGGTGGGAAATCAGGAGAGTGAGAGCAAAGAGAAGGAGAAAAGCAACATAGATAAACGTTGTTAAATGTTCAAGTGACATAACTGATAAAAAGCTATTGAATTCTGATCAAAAATAAGATGATCAGTGAGATTAGTAAGACCATTTCAGCAGAATGATGGAGGGAGCAAACAAAGAGGAGTGTGTTGGGGAATTAGCAGTGGGTAAAGAACGAAAAAGAGCAAAACTGATATAATTTTGTGGACATACAGATATCAAAAAACAGATAATTATCTTATCTAGCACAATATTCACAAAGCCATCAAGGTGAGGTAACACAGGCCTTCAGTAAACACCTGGTGGTTTATGTAGTATAAGGGAATGGTCTATATACAAATGAAAACTGATGTTTTAATGAAATAGCAAAATAGGTTTATCATATAAATGCAATTATCCAATATGTTATCTTTTTTGGTTTTTTTTTTTCACTTAACATAATGTTTTCAACGTTTATCTGTGTCTTTGCATATATCACTACTTCGGTTCTTTTTATTACTGAATAATATTGCATTGTATGGATATATCACATTTTATTTATTTTTCAGATTAGCATTTAAAGACCTCTTTTTTGAATTTTTATTTTATTTTAAAGATGTGGGGTACAATTCAGGATTAGGTATACAAGTGGTCATCATACAGGTAAAGTTTGGGCCTCCCTTTGGTCACCACTCTGCCCGGTTTGAGATCAGGTACCTTATTGATGTGTTTCCCCTCAACCTAGGCAGTAACCCACCAATGCCAATCCCTTTCTTATAGTACTATGGCAAATGTTCAGGGTCTGCTTATAAGTGAGAACATGTGGTACTCTGTTAATTGCTTCTGTGATAGATCACTGAGTATTATAAACTCTAAATCCATCCAAGTTGCTGAGAGGTACATATGTTTGTCCTTCTTTATGACGGCATAATATTCCATTGTGTATATGTACCACATTTTAAAAAATCCAGTCCAGTTTTGATGGGCAGCACGGTTGGTTCCATGTTTTTGCTGTGGTGAATGGTGCTGCAATAAAGATGTGTGTGCAAGTATCTTTTTGGTAGAATGATTTGAGTTCCTCCTGATATATTCCCAGTAGGGGGATTGCTGGGTCATATGGAAGGTCAATGTCTAGTTCTGTTAGAAATTGTCACATTGTCTTCCAAAGAAGTTGCACTAGTTTGCATTCCCACCAGCAGTGTAGAAATGTCCCCTTTTCTCTGCATCATCGTCAGCATCTGTTATTGTTTCTTTTATCAATGATGGCCATTCTCACTGGGGTTGGTGGTATCTCAGTGTGGTTTTAATTTGCATTTCTCTGATGATTAGTGAGGTTGAGCACGTTTTCATGTGTCTGTTGCCTGCTTGTATATGTTATTTTGAGAAGTGTCTGTTCATGTCCTTTGCCCACTTTTAAATGGGGCTGGTTTTATTTTTTTATTTTTTCCTTTTGGCACATTTTAGTTCCCTGTAGATTATGGATGTTAGGCCTTTGTCAGAAATACAGTTGGTGCCGGGCTCGGTGGCTCAGCCTGTAATCCCGCGCTTTGGGAGGCTGTGGTGAGTGGATTGCCTGAGCCCGCGGGTTCGAGACCCGCCTGGGCAACTTGGCGAGACCTCATCTCTACAATAAATCAAAAATTAGCTGGGTGTGGTAGTGCGCACCTGTAGTTCCAGCTACTTGGAAGGCTGAGGTGGAAGGATCACCGGAGCCCAGCAGGTTGAGGCTGCGGTGACCAGGAGTGGCCACTGCACTCCAGTCCGGGTGACAGAGTGAGACTCCAACTCAAAAAAAAAGAAATACAGCTGGCAAATTTTTTTTTCCCCATTCTGTGGGCTGTCTCCCTGTTCTCTTGATGGATTATTTTGCTTTGCAGAAACTTTTCAGTTTGATGAGATCCCAGTTGTCTGTCTTACGACATGAGCATTTGGGGTTTTGACCAGAAATTGGTTGCCAGTTTCAATTTCCATAAAGGTGTCTCTTACATTTTATAAGTTCTTATAGTTTGACGTTTTATGTTTAGGTCATTGATCCATTTAGAGTTGATTTTTCTGGATGGTGATAGGTAGAGGTCCTGTTTCAATCTCTGTATGTGGTCAGCCAGTTTTCCCAGCACCATTTACTGAATAGGTTCTCCTCTTCCCCAGTGGTTGTTGATGGAGGAGTTATTGAATATGAATTGGTTGAAAAATTATGGTTTTGCTTCCAGAATCTCTATCCTCTTCCATTGGTCCATATGCCTGTTCTTGTACTAACACTAGGCTGTTTTGATTACTGTAGCCTTATGGTAAAGTTTAAAGTCTGGAAGTGTGATAATTTCCACCTTTTTTCTTTTGCTGAGGGTTGTTTTGGCTATTTATAGCTGTTTATGTTTCCACATGAATTTCTGTATTGTCATTACTGGGTCTGAGAAGAATGATGTTGGTAACTTAATGGGCATCACATTGAATCTGTAGAATGCCTTTGGTAGGATGGATATCTTAACTATTTTGATTCTTCCTATCCACGAGCATGGAGTATTTTTCCATTTGCTTGTGTCTTCTTAGATTTCTTTGAGCAGTGTTTTGTACTTTTCATTGTAAAGGTCTTTCATTGTGAATGGGATTGTGATTTTTATTTGGTTCTCTGCCTGCTTGCTGTTGGCTTATAAGAATGCAACTGTCAGCCGGGCTCGGTGGCTCAGCCTGTAATCCCACGCCTTTGGGAGGCTGAGGTGAGTGGATTGCCTGAGCCCGCGGGTTCGAGACCCGCCTGGGCAACTTGGTGAGACCTCATCTCTACAATAAATAAATAAATAGATAAATTAGCCGGGTGTGGTAGTGCACGCCTGTAGTTCCAGCTACTTGGAAGGCTGAGGCGGAAGGATCACCGGAGACCAGCAAGTCGAGGCTGCATTGGCCGGGAGCATGCCACTGCACTCCAGTCTGGGCGGCAGAGTGAGACTCCAACTCAAAAAAGAAAAAGGAGTGCAACTGTCTTTTGCACATTTATTGTTGTACTCCGAGACTTTGCCAAAGTATTTTATCAGTGAAAGCAGGTTTTTGACAGATTCTCTTGGGTTTTTGAGATATCGAATCATATCATCAGCAAAGAGGGATAACTTAACTTCATTTTCTATTTGGATACCCCTGATTTCCTTCTCTTGTCTAATTGCTCTAGTTAGGACCTCCAACACAATGTTAAATAAGAGGAGTAAGAGTGGGCAGTCATGTCTTGTTCCAGTTTTCAGGGGATTTGTTTACAATTTCTGTCTGTTTAGCAATATGCTTGCTGTGGGTTTATTGTAAATGGTGCTTACTATTTTGAGGTATGTTCCTTCTATACCTAGGTTATTGAGCATTTTTATCAAGAAGGGATGCTGAATTTTATCAAAAGCTTTTACTGCATCTAATGATATAATTATGTGGTTCTTGTTTTTACATCTGTTGATGTATTTAATTACATTTATGGTCTTGTGGATGTTGAATCAGACCTGCATCCTGGGGATGAAGCCTACTTGGTCATGGTGGATAATTTTGAAGATGTGTTGTTGGATCCAATTTGCTAGAATCTTGTTGAGAATGTTTGCATCTCAGTCCATTAGGGATATTGGCTTGTAGTTCTCTTTTTTTGTTGGATCTTTACCTGGTTTGGGTATCAGGGTGATATTAGCTTCATAAAATGATTTGGGAGATAATTCCATCCTTCTCAATTGTCTGGAATACTTTCAGCAGGATTGGTATCAGCTCCTACTTGTACGTTGCGTAAAATTCCGCTGGAAAGCTGTCTGGTTTAGCGCCTATTTTTTTTTTTTAGGTTGTTTTCTTATGATGGAGTCAGTTTCCTGGGTTGTTTTGGTCTGTTTAGTGTCTTGATGTCTTCTTGTTTCAACCTTGGGAGGTTGTGTGATGTCAGAAAGTCCTCCATTTCATTTAGATTTTCAAGTTTGTTTCCATACAGGTGTACATAGTAATCTCTTGTAATCTGTGGTATTTCTTCAGGATCAGTTGTGATTTGATCTTTTGCATTTCTGATTGTGTTTATTTGGGCTTTTTCTCGCTTTTTCTTGGTCATCTGGCTAGTGTTAAATCAATCTTGTTTATTCTTTCAAAGAACCAGCTTTTTGTTTTATTGATTTTTCTGTGATATTTTTGTCTTCTATGTCCCACATTTGGGCATTTACTTTGATTATCTGGATTCTTCTACTAAAGTTAGGGTTTTGGTGGTCTTGTCTTTTCACTTCCCTTAGGTAAATTGTTAGCCTAACTTGTTATCGCCACTCTCTTGATTTGTGTTTGTAGAGATATAAACTCCCCTCTTAGAACAGCTTTCACAGCATCCCAGAGGTTTGGGTAGGATGTTTCTTCATTTTTATTTGTCTCCAGGAATCTTCTAATTTCTGTTTTGATTTGTGTTGACACAGTAGTCGTTCATCATCATGCTGTTTGGTGCCCATGTCTTTGAGTGTTTGGGAGGAATTTTGTTGGTGTTGATATTTATTTTTATTCCACTGTGATCTGAGAAGGCTCATGGCAGTATTTCAATCTTATGAAATTTGTTTATGCTTGATTTATGTCCAAGATTATGATCAGTCTTGGAGTATGTTTCATGTGGTGATGAGTAGATTGTATATTCTACAGTTGTTGGGTGGAGTATTCTGTAGGATCTATTAAGTCCATTTGGTCAAGCATCAAGTTGAGGTTCCATATCTCCTTGTTGATTTTTTTGCCTCAATGATCTATCTAGGGTTGTCAATGGGGTATTTTCGTCCCTAGCTACAATAGTGTTAGAGTCAATATATTTTTTTAGATTACTTAGTAGTTGCTTTATAAATGCTGGTGCTCCTGTGTTGGGTGTACATATGTTTAGGAAGGATATTTCTTGTTGATGGATTGAACCTTTTATCATTATGTAGTGTCCTTCTGTATCTTTTTTAATTTTTGATAGCTTAAAGGTTGTTTTGTCTGATATTAAGATTGATTCTCCTGCCTTTTGCGATCCATTCAACTGGAAATTCATTTTCCATCTTCTAACTTTGAGTCTCAGTGAGTCCCTTGTGGTGAGATGAGTTTTCTGGAGCAAATTATTGGGTCACTTTTTTAAAATTCAGTTTGCTATTCTTTATCTTTTCAGTGGTACATTTAGTTCATTCACATTCAGGCTGTATATATATATATATATATATATAAACAATCATATTGTTTATCCCCTTCATGAGGTTCTTATAAAGTTTTTTGCTTGTTTTCTTTTAGCTTTTGGGTTGATGTATGTGTGTGTTTTCTAGTTTGCAATCACAGTGTATTCTCTCTTAATTCTGTGTTCTGCTGTTCTCCTGGGAAGTACGTGGTCATTCTTTTATTTTTCTTCTTCTTCTGTGCTTAATACCATTTTAAGCATCTCCTGTAGAGCTGATCTGAAAGCTGCATAATGTCTTAGGGATTGGATGTCTGGGAAGGATTTTAATTCTCCACTGCTGATGAAGCTGGCCTTGCTGGGTAGGAAATTCTTGGTTGAAATTGTTTATCTTTGAGGACTTTGAATACTGGACCCAGTTCCCTTCTAGCTTGTAGTTTTTCTGCCAATAAGTCTGCTGATAATCTGATTGGTTTTTAACAGTAGGTAGTCTGATCTTTCTCTCTTGCTGCCTTTAGGAATGTTTCTTTTGTGCCTACCTTGTATAGGTGAATGATTGTGTGTCTAGAGGTTGGTCTTCTCATTTGATGTCTTGCAGAGGTTCTTTGTATCTCTTGTCTTTGAATGGTCACATCTCTAGTAAGATGGGGAACATTTTCTTGGATAACCTCTTGGAATACTTTTACCAAAGGTGTTCTCCATTTCTTTTTCTTCTTCTGGGATACAAATCAGGCATAGGTTTGGCCTCTTGATATAATTGCACATCTCTTGGAGGCTTTGTTCTTTCATTTTGAGTTTTCTTTCTATGTTTTTTACAGATCTAGTTAATTCCATGCTTTGGTCTTCAAGTTCTGAGATTCTTTCTTCTGCTTAATTAATTCTGCTTTCATGCTTGTCATCTTATTATTTATTTCCTAGGTGGAATTTTTTATTGCCAAAATCTCTGTTACAAGTTTTTCAGTGTTGCATCTTGCCTTTCTTGAATCTTACTCACTCTTTCTACCCATTCCCTAATCCCTGTTATATTCTGGGGCTAGTCATTGGTGATTTCCATTATCTGGTCTCTGGGGTCTGATATTTCAGGTGTTTCCTCTTTGTAACAATGGAAATTACCTGTGCTCTTCTGTTGATTTTTCCTCATTTGTGACAGATCCATTTCTTTTCTTTTTAGTTCCATTATTCAGTAGCAGTGGGAGAGGTTTTCACTTCTGATGTTTGCTCAGCCCTCTATTCTTCCCTTATCAGGGCTCTGAATTTGCTTTATTTTGAAACAGGGCTGTGGGTGGGAAGCTTTGCTGTCTTTTGTAGTTTTGAGAGTCGAAAAAGGTGGAGGATGGGGAGTTATGTTTCTGAGACTACTTGTAAATCACAATGTTCATTGATTGTGGTATGGGTTCCCTGAGACCCACTCCCCACAACCACTCTAAATGATGATGCAAGGGATATGTGTGTATAACCTCTGAGTCCAAGATACAGTGTACAGTGATAGCAATGAGGAGAATAAAGAAAAGTAGGATAAAATAAGATGAACAAAAATAAAAAATAAAAAACACAGAACAATAAGAGCAGAAACCAAAACAAAAAACAATTAACACACACACACACACACCAAAACAAACTGGAATAACAACAAAGCAAAAAAAAGATACCAAACACACACACACACACACACACACACACACACACACACAACCTAAAATGAAAGGAGAAGAAAAAGGGGAAAAAAATGAAATGAAAAGAAAAAAATTGAACTCAAATTGAATCCTCACACATCAAACTAAAAAAAGAGAAAAACAAATAAGCAAAAACAAACAATAAGAACTGAAAGATGAACACTCATTCCTTCACATACACACATAAACAGAAAACAAAAAACAAAGGACGAAAGAGGAAAAGAAGAAGAAATAAAAAAATTCGTGGAGGGATGAAGATTGAACTCTCACATACACATTCATGCACAAAGGAAAAATATTTTAAAATATTTTTTTAAAAAGCTGCCCTCTTGTGGCAGTTTCTGTAGTTGTTCTTCTCAGCTGCGCCTCTGATGTCTCCTGCAGAGCTTTGGCCTCATTCACAATCTCCTCAGTGTCTGACTCAGGGAAGAAAGAGGGGGCAGTGGAGGTAGGTGTGGCTTCAGTCCTCCCCTCCCACTCTAGTTTGGTCAGGGGGATCCCCTCCAGTGGAGAGGTGCAGGATTAACTCTTCCCCAGGTCATGGGGGGGGGGGGTGCCCCAGTCTGGCTTATCCCAGAGTGAAGTCCACCCATTGTGGCTGATGTCTAGGCTCTGCCTAGGCTCTTCCCTCTCAGTTGTGTCCCAGCTATGTGGGTCTGATTTTCAGAGAATTGCTGGGGAGGAGGGGGTTGGGTCATTCCCAGGTTCACCACTGATATCTTTGGAGGTCTTCCTTATCCTTTTCTGGCCACACCCTTTTTCCCCATGACCAAATCAGGGTAGGGAGTAGGGTGACTGAGACCCAGCAATCCTCCTGTCCTTCCAGAGTTTGTGCTTTCAGAATATTCCTTCTGGGTCATGATCAACCCCTGAGTAGTTAAACCGCAAGTCACAGAGATCAGGTCAGTTCTTTTGTTCCCTGGTAAGCAAGCCAGAGCACTTTCCTGCCCTGTTTTCAAGATGGTGGCAGGGTGTCTCTTTCTCCTTCTCCAGTGAGACTCTGGGTTCTGTCACTGTGCTACCTCCACAGCCCTTGCTACCAGTGTCTGGTCAGGCACTGCAGTGGTGAGGCAGATGCTGGAGCCAGCAGTCTCCCCTGCTGCAGTGGTGAAGCAAACCCTGGAGCTAGCGGTCTCTGGGTAGCTTCTTCCCGGGAAGGCCTTTGTAGACTTTAAAAAAATGGTGCGCCAGGGCGCGCCATGGAGCGCAGGTGCAAAAAAATGGTGCTTGGCTTCTGCACCCCTGGAAGCACTAAGGACCAAGCAGAGCAGCTGCGGCAACAGCTGCTTCACCTGGCCACTTGCTCCTGAGCCCCCATTCAGTCAGTCACATGGCCACTTATTCACTGACACATATGCAAAATTTTCCATACACTCACTCACACCGGGACTCACTTAGTCTGACTGGCTCCACCAACATCTTCCCGAGAGTTTCTCAGATTATATTTATCCATTCATCAGTTGAGGAACATATGAGTTGTTTCTACTTTTTGGATATCATTAATTATACTCCTATGGGCTGAGTGCAGTGGCTCACACCTGTAATCCCAGCACTTTGGAAGGGAGAGGCAGAAGGATTGCTTGAGCCCAGATGTTTAAGACCAGCCTAGACAATATAGAGTGACTCAGTCTCTACAAAAAAAAAAAAGGCTGGGTGTGGTATTGCACATTTATAGTCCTAGCTGTTCAGGAGGCTGAAGTGGACAAATCATTTAGTCTGGGAGGTTGAGGCTGTTGTTAGCTGTGACCATGCCACTGTAGTCCTGCCTGGGAGACAGGGAGAGACCTCAACTCAAATAATAATAATAATAATAATACTGCTAAGAGCATTTATGTAGAAGTTTTTATGTGCACATATATTTTCCTTTCTCTTTGGTATATACCTAGATATGAAATTGCTGGGTCATATGGTTAACTCTATGTTTAACATTTTGAGGAACTGACAATCTGTTTTTCAAATGGTTGCACAATTTTACATTTCCACAGCAATGTTTGAGGGCTCCAATTTCTCTATCTCTTACAAGAGTTATTACCTTTCATTATTCTTATATATCAAAATTATACTAAGTATTAAAGAGTTAAGTAAGGTAACTGTAGATATATTGTCAGTGACTATAAGAACTGGAATTTAGCCATATGCCTTGTTTTAACTCAAAAGTCATGCTCTTTGACACATTGCTAAATTGTGTCAAGCATGTTTATAGAGACTGAAGGAAAGTTTGTTTGTTTTTTTAATTATTTGAGGTCACTGAATGGATGGTTATGTCTGGCAATTGTCCAAAGCATCACATATCTATTTGTTTATAGTATAATGCTACACATTTACCATTTAGACTTTAAAAATCCTAAATTTAAATTTTTGTGACTTCAATTTTTAAAAACAAATTTGAATTTAGTGGGAGCTGGTTATAACTTGGATCCTCATTTTGTGAAATAAAACCATATTTGGCAATATTTTTAGGCAGGAATGTATACAGGATTTAGCTTATAAGTGCCTAGAGTTTGTCCTAATGACCAAAATAAAAAATATATAAAACTTATATTTTTCAAAGTTTTTAAATATTTTATGAAAAGAAAACCTGGGAGATAAACAGTGGAAGTTTTAAGGGGTAATGATAACAAGTAACAGCAGTAGCATCAGAATAAATATAAAGTCAAATTTTTAACCAAAACAATTCCATACTCTTTAAATAATAAAAAAGAAATTACCAATGGCCAATTCCAATCCCATTGCTTTCAAAGAAAGTACTTAAACTTTCATTTCCAGTTGATTGTACACTAATTGAAGTGGTTGTTTTATGCTGACAATTGATTTTTTAAAATGAAATGTCTAATGGTGAAGTCAGTGCATTACACCACACATTCCAGAAAGCAACCTTCCATTGAATTTACTCAGACAGACTAATTGCTAAATTAGATGACCATTGAAAGTCATTGAGTGCATTTCAAATACTTTCTTCTGAACCAAAATATAACTAAGTGTGTTTGGGTCACTACTGTATTGCTAATTCAAATTCAAGAAGTGTCTGTTTTTCTGGAATATTAATATCGTAAGCCTGGGGATGTAAAAATAGTAGGTAATGGAGTTAAGGGGGAAAAAGTCAGAGTGCTGTCACAATTCCCTGGGCAAGGGAAGCAGTCTATAGAAGTGAGGAAAGTTCACAGAATCAGCTGACATGCCATGGTCCCAGAATTTGCAATTAGCAATTGACCAATCAATTATGATTAACTGGTCTGTATCACTGTATCTGATTGTTATGTCTGTATCTGATTGTTAATACCCTATTAACAATCAAAAAAGTGTTTCTAAAATGTGTTTTATAGTGATTTAATGACAAAAGCTCAGGCAGTTTTCTGAGATATAATGCCTTTAAAAACTTCTGTCATTTTTGTGTGCCTGTGTATAAACACTAACCTTAAAACCATCCAGTGATATGTATATTAGAACTTCTTCTCAGTCTTTCACAGTTCTAAAGTTACTATTTATCATATTGGTAGCCTAGAAACAGACTGATAAAGAGTGAAGAGGCAATTTAACTTTTTTTCCTACATAAAATAAGAGTGCCTCTCATCTCTGCCTGAAATCAGTACATTGTGATTATTGAAATACATATTTTATAATATCCACTTGTTTTGTGGTTTTAAACAATGATTGATTATTACTTCTGTCATATTTAAAAATCGAATTTATTTTATATATAAAGACATTTTGTAAAGAATTTTTAGTCTTTATAAAAATGAATATTTAATGGAAATTTAATATTCTTCTAATATTGGAATTGTTAGATTTGAGGAAATAAAATGTTATTTAAATCTCCTACCTTCAACTACACTGTAATGTTTATTGGTTTTACAATTAAATAATTATAGAAAATTGCTATGATATTACTTTTATATTTCATATTGAGAGTAGATAAATTAATTTCTAAGTAGTAGGTCATTATAATTTGCAACTAACATTGCTTCACCATTAGGATTTTAACTGCTGACATTATTTTATTTGAAAAATGATAGATGTTATTTAATATTAAAAGATATATGGCTGCATAATGTGGATATTTTTGCTGAAAACTGTCCTAGAAAAATATAGTATGAACAAAAAGTTTCAAAATAAGTTTTCTAGGCATGCAAATCTAAATTAAAAAGCTCACACATTTCCTCAGTCAGATATACTCAGAAGAATCAAGTGTTGTTTTCCATCTATAAAATCAAACAGCATTTGAGTTTGACTCAAACATCTAAAAAAGAAGGTTAACACGTTAGTAAAATTTCTCTCTTTAGGAAAATCTTCACTGGCCATTGGCTATGTCATTTTTATCGTAGGTATTCTTCAAAGGAACAAGCATTGTTCACTTCAGGAACAGGCTTTGGAATGTAGAAACCACAGGAAATTATCTCTGAGAGTCTGCACAATGGGTGGTCTAGAGAAAGTTGTCAGAATCACAGATGGAAGAGGTAGGTGAGTGATTCCTCTCTTGTCGCCAAGGTTTCTATTCTCAATTGAGAAGGATTTGCAGAGGGAGTAAGGGAGCATTGAAGTTCCTAAAATATTCCCTGAGAACCAAGTTATAATCCTCAGATCTCTATTTACATCAGATCTTCTTAGCATATTTTTCGGGCAGAACATAAATATAGTGTTTGCCTTAAATGATGAAATGAAGATTGTTTATGCTATGACCTCTCTCTAGAGAACCTTGAAGTTGTCTATAAATTGTCTTCTAACTAAAATATTTATGTGGCTGTCTTTGGAGTACCTGCAGGTGACACCCAGCTCTGGCTAACATTTCTAAAGAACACTTGCTTTGGTATCTAGAACCCTATGTTGTTCTAGACCATGGATGTCTCCTGGTCACTGCCAAGTTCCCACCCATACCCCTAACATGCAGAAAAAACTGACACATTCTGTTTGCTTCATGTATAAACTGACATGATTTTTCATAAGAAAGATTTGGCAATATTTATCAAAATATTTACAATTATTAATGAAGAAATTGTTGGCTACAACATCTACAATGTATTAGCAAGAAAAAAAAAGATGCTAAAAACATTTTATGTTTACTGATATTCCCCATTAGCAGTCTTTATTGTCATCAAAAACTGGTCACAACCTAAATCTCCGACTTTAGATGTTAGATTAAGTAAAATTATAATCCTTCCATATGATAGAATAATATTCAAGCACTAACAATCAGATGGCAGAATGCTTAAAGTCATGGAAATGTATTTGTTATGTGTTACATATGTGAGTATCTCAGGTCACAAAACCAAACATAACTTATGATCCCAAATTCTTCCAAAGTAAAGTATTCATCTCTCTCTATATAGATTATATATTTAGAGAGAGATTTATATATATATAAAAGTAAGGCTAGAAACAAGTCTAGATGACTGATTTTGTAAACCTTTTTCATTATTTTATAAATGAAAAGCGTTTTTCTGCCATATTTCCTAGAATAATAAAATTCTATTTCCTTTAATGAACATTGACTATCCATGTAGTAAGAAAAAAAATGGTAACTAAGTCTCTTCTCTGTCCTAGATCAACTGTCTGGAAGGTATCAAATACATTTACTAAAATGTTTTATCCATTCACTGATTTTTACAATACAAATTTTTTTACATCTTTTGCTGTCTTATTATGTCTTTTTTTTTTTTACGTCTTTTGCTGTCTTTTTTACGTCTTTTTAACGATTTTGCTGTCTTATATTCTCTACTAATAATTTTGGTGTGAACTTATACTCTAAAGAAAAAGTGGTAATATCTTATAGTCTCACAACTTAAGTACTATCTATATGCTGAAGCTCACAAATATACGCCTCCAGTTCTTTGGTCACCACTGAATTCTGGACATTCCTCTTAGGTATCTAATAGACATCTCAAATCAGAAAATCACTGATTGCTAATCAACCCCAAGGACCAAATGCCAGACCTGCTCCACACTCAGTATTCCTTTTTTCACCTAATAATACTATTATCTTCCCCAACCTTACCATCATCCTTCTTGATATTACCCCAACTTCCAACCCATTAACAAATGCTGATAACTCCACTTTCAACACTCATCTGAGTCTATCCACTTCTCATATTATCTACTCTTAATATTGTAACTCCAATCACAGTCATCTTCTGTCTATATTTCTTTCTTCCATTTTCCATTTTCCATAGTGAAGTCAAAATAATCCTCATAAAGCATAAATTAAATTGTAGCATCCTCTGCCTATGGCTTTTAAATACCTTCTTATTCCACTTTGGATAAAATATAAACTCTTTACTAGAACCTACCAGACTCCCCCAAATACTATTTATGTTTACCTTTTTGCCTTTACTCTATTTTAGCCATATAGCATTCTGTTATCTAAATAAACTAATTCCTGCCACAGGACCTTTGCACTTACTATTCCTTGTGCCCCAAACACAGTTCTCACAGGTTTTCCTATGTCTTCTTTACTCTCCTCATTTGGTATCAATCCAAACATCTCACTTTGAGTGGCCTCTACTGGCACACTCATCTTATTTTTCCCTACGTCATCCTGTTTGGTTTTATTTATAACATTTGTCAGCTACGGTTATTGTTTTTTATTTGTTCATTCACTTACCTTTTCTTATAATGTAAATCCCATGAGATCAAGCTTGTGTTTGTTTTATTCACCACTTTAACCTCAGTGTCTGAACAGAATCAAGCCCATAACAGGAACTCAATAAGCACTTGCTGAATAATTTGAATAATTAATGATTGAGACATTAAAAAGTTGCATTTTCAAAGTAAAATATCTACCTGTTAGTTTAGTGACACTCACTGCAGAAGATACATGGTGAAAACAATGAGGTTAGATCAATAGTAGTCCAAGAAAGGTATTGAGTTAATGCAGGAAGGCAATTTTTGCTAATACTTATGACTGACTTATTTCTGTATATTTACATATGGCTAAAAAAGGTCAAAAGGAACATTTGTTTATCCTTACCTTAGGGATACATTCTTACCTTAGGAATAAACAAATGTTCCTTTTTGGCATTTTTCATAGTGCAAAGCTGAGACATTCATTTACTATCTATTAAAATAAAAATGAACTTAATTGTAATCAAACACTGAGAAGCGATCATCTAATCTACAGATTAGATTCTGAAATATATACCTATGTATACTTCCTCCCTGGTCCACATTACTATCAAATTAATAAATTCTTACCCACAGAAGACAACTGTCTGAATCTTTCCATAGCTGACATAGTAGTGGGTCCTGTTAACCACCTTTGATATTGACAGTACAATGGTCACCCCTGCTAGGTCACACGCACATTATCAGTAGTCAGAAGTCTGGCAAAATAAAAAAAATTTCTCTTCATCTCCAGGAAAGTGGTTTATGAAAGAGCATATTCTTAGACATTAAAGGTGAATATTTTAGTGACACCTGTGTGAGACATGACTTTCAGCTATCCTCTATAAAAATCTAAATTTCAATCATATCGTTCAAGTAGACTTTAAAAAGATGGACCTCAAAGGTAACATTGTATTTGATATTCTCTTGTAGCCCTAGATAAAACTTAAGCGTGAATAATTGGAGATCTTCACATTCTTATAAAGATAAAAGAGTGGGACTCAATTTAACACAGGAACTGAAAAAGAGAAGTAGGGTAATTTCCATCTGCCACCTGGACAAGTCTGTGGCTTTTAAACCTATGAAACAAGAAGGGGTAATGTTGTGCTGAATGAGCAACAAATAAATGAACACTCCTCCCAAGGTTTTTTTATAAACCCATATATATATTTCTTTGTGAATATGTTTTCTTATAACTATGCACTTTTTACATAGCAAATCCATCCTTATTATCTATAACAGCATTTCCATCCTGTTTTCACCATGTACATATCCCATATAAGCTATTTGAATGCATGCCCACTGGATATGCATATTTATGTTTTTAAAAACTATACAAATGTGCTATTGTTCCAATATATTACATATTTAATACACTGTCCACGACCAGAAAATATAAAAGAATGAGATTGAATAAATATACACTGAAGTTCTATTTCTCCTCCCTGCACTCCCTGAGAAATGCTTACCCCACTTTGAAAACCACTAAGATTTCTCTGTTTCTCAATGAGAGAAGCTGATTAACATTAAAGTTATTTTGATGTTATTATCTTGTGCCCTAGAATTTTCAAATAATCTAGCTTTTCACATTAAGCTAGAGTGGATGATGCTGTGAGGTACCACCTGGACTAACATACCAGAGGTTGCAAGGCTTCACTCCTCTGCAGTCAAGTTACCACTTCTAATGGAACTTACTTTTGGTTCTTCCACCCAGGGTGAGAGCTCTGTTTTCCCAATGCATCACTGGGAGTAAAAGCAAAGTAGCCATTTTTGCCTCTGGGAAGAGAGAAATGGATGGTATCTGATGCCAGCCCCTATGTCTTTAGTATATAACCTTTCCCTGAGATATAGGGACTCTCATGAAAATGAAAACCTAAGAACTGGTCCTGCACAAATTAAGTGTTGGCTTTGCAGAACAATATGAGAAGCATACTAGTAACTCTAGACTACTTTATAAGCAATAAAAACTCAGTAGTATTTTAGGTATTGTTTCTGACTTACAATACTAGAAATAAGTACCAACTATCCAAAGTTTTACTTGGAAACATTAAAAATATATGCGCATATAAATTGTTGTAAAATGACAAACACTTTTTGTTTTAAATAGTTCTTCTTACTCCAAACACCAATAGATGCAGAATAGGGGTGGCATTTCTAGTGTGTCACATAATATTTGGTTCCAATTAATAGAATATTTCAATAAAACTTATTTTGATAGATTTCTTCATGTTTCATATGCCATGTATTAAAAATAGCCATACATATGCTATGTATTAAAAATAGCCACACATACCCACTTGGTTGAATAATATTATTAAAGATAAAACAAAAGTGTTTCATAAACAACCATTAGGTAGACTATAGATAACATGTAAAAGGAAATGTACAAAATAAATACTACAAATGCATATTATTCAACTATGACTTAACTTTTATTGAAAATGCAGCAAAAACTTTTCTAGTAAGTTTCAATGAATCACCTGTAACATAACTATGGCATCTTCCTCACTCCGACACATATTTTCTTTAATGGTCGCAGTGGTTCCCATGTTTAAAACTTATTCACTGAGGATGAAGCATATTCTGAGATTCTCATTATTGAAATGCTGAAGACACAGCTTGCTTTTCCCAGATACGGATTGCCCACCATGACAAGCCACCACATATTGACTATATGAAAATCACTCAACTAAATAGTTCCAAAACTCTAGATCCAAATAATTTATTACTATACTCAGTTTTAGGTGGATTATCTGGTGCGATAAACAAAGTTATAAGATATAACGGAAAGTAACAACTTGCAGTTGATTACTGAGTATGCCAAAACATATAGGATCAGCACTTACCTGAATAACATGCTTCAGTTTATCAATAATCTGGTTTATCACAGGATCAGTTCCTTTGACTTTAACTTCAGGATTTCCAGACTGGGCTTTGATTCCATTTCCAACCACACGTTGAGTATAGCTAACAAATTGAAAATTGAAGGATATATGACTTAGTAAACTGATCAGAGTATTATCTGCCACAAGTACTTGAATATATTAGGGCTCAATTTCCTCCTTGAAGGGCATACACCGATGCATTTTTTTCTTGGAACAGAAACTGACACAGTTGCAATGTTTTTCCAGATAAAATGCTAAGATGCTTAGCGTACTGATAGACACTATTCTAAAAATGTTTTACTCTCAAAGGACTCAACCTAAAATTACTTGTTTTTTAATAGTATTTACCAATATGCTTGAAAAAGTTAATATATATCTCACTTTGTTACCAAATCTTGCTGAATTACACATATGTCTGTACCCACATTATCTAGGTTAATGTACTTCATCTTATGCAATATATAGATCAGTCCCAATATTCTTTTTAAAATATTAGACTATGAAAGAAATATATATGTACATACATATGTTAAAATACATATTTTAACTGCACAAGTTAAAATCATAAACATTATAAATAACTGCACACGTTAAACTCTTCAATTTTACAAACAACTAAAATCTGCAAAATCTTTTGTAAGTAGAGGAAACAATTCACTTTCACCAAGGTTCAGATAAACAAAGATATAGTAAATCACACTGTATGTAAAAGGGTGATATCACAAGTGATGAAAGCCATTTGGAAGTTCATTACATTTCCCAATTGACAATCATATAATGTCACCTTAGAATTCATAAAAATATCTAAATTCGTCAGTCACAAAGATATATTAAGTACATACTATATTCAAAGGCTTGCACTAGAATTATAAGAAGGTTTAAGACTCAATTCTTGTCCTCAATACTCATTATCTACCCCAGAATACAACACATTAATTAACTCATGCATTTGGATGTTTATTCATTACATTTTATTTTATTTTAAAAACATCTACTCGGTTTTAGCAATATAAGTACCCTTATTTTCATGACAGACTAGTGTTACATACAGACAAGTGAATAATTAAAATGTAACACTATGAAAGAAACTGGAAGGAACTGTATATGCCAAGTGTGAAGTAAGGATAACATAATAGTAGACATTCAGAATATGGAGAAGGCCATTTGGACTCAGACACTAGAGAAAAACTAAAAGAGAAGTTGTAACTTGAGGTACCATCTGAGGTACTATGGTAAGAATAGGACTCCGACAGTGTGGGTTATGAGAACTCCAGGACAAAGGAAGACATCGCAGCAGTAGAAATAGCAAAGGTGAATGAACAATGCAAGGGGGGAAGAATAAATAGGCCTCTATTTATAAAGTGGAGAGTACAAATGGTGGAAAGCAAGAGAAGGAGGTCACATTCTGAATATTGCACCGTCTATGTTTAAGACTCTCCTCTGAGAAGTGTGTTGGCTCACATTAAATATAATAATTTTCAGCACAAATATTTACATTACTTTAACATAATTTTCCTTCCCCATATTTCAGCAAAGTATTGTACTGTCCATGAGTACCCTCTGAATTTTCTACAGTAATGGAAAATCTTTCAAAAAAAATAATAAAAGCAGCTTTTACTGTTGAGAATATGGCCATTCAAAAGGGTTTCAAGAAATATCCTGTTCTTCCCAAGATGATGTACTCCCAATGGTCAATTTTAAAAAGTGGATCAAACAATTCCCAATTAGGTCTTTCAAATGATAATAAATGACAGAACTATTTGATATTTTTAACATCAATTGGATATGATAAAAATAATATTGATAAATCTTTTGATTTTTAAAACAAGTTTGAGCCCACTTCATTATAAGGCATAAAGAGGCTTAAAGTTGGCCAAGCTCGGTGGCTCAGCCTGTAATCCCAGCATTTTGGGAGGCCAAGGTGAGTGCATTGGCTGAGCCCATGGGTTTGAGACCAGCCCGGGCAACTTGGCAAGACCCTGTCTCTACAATAAATTTTTAAAAATTAGCCATGGTACGGGGCATGGTAGAGTGCACCTGTAGTTCCGGCTACTTAGAAGGCTGGGGCAGAAGGATCACCTGAGCCTAGCAGGTCAACGCTGGAGTTGCCGTAAGCATGCCACTGCTTTTCAGTCTGAGCTATGGCGTGAGATTGTGACTTAAAAAATAAGTAAATAAATAAATAATAAGAGGTTTAAAGTTAAATATTCAAATATCCATTAGAGACTTAGCAGTATGTACTAATAGCAAACAGTAGCCAGAAAACAATTGTACCTATGTTTTTAATGTGTGATAATATTTTTTATTTTGGAAAAATCCAATAATCTATATCTAGTAACCATCTTTTAAATTCTCTGTAGCACTCTTACATTACTTTTTTAGTTTCCCAGTTCCAAGCAGATTGCACATGTGGCTCATTGTGGTGCTCCATGTGTTGGCTATTCATGATGATGAAAACTAATATGAATAGATAAACCAATTCATGCATAACAATGATTCAGGCTCTACTTTACTCTGTCTGGAGTTTGCCAATTCACCTTCATAATAACCATCCTTTGATGACCATGAGTATGCACCTTCTAGACCTCAGAGTACAGGAAGCCTAATTGACTAAGGTCATTTGACTCTTCAGTCTAAAATCTATTTCTCCGTCTGCCTCCCAGTCAGTGACATTGCTAAAGCAAGTCTGCTATTGGGAGATATAGGACTGCTCCAAGGACCAATTTGGGTTCAAGATTCCTCGAAGCTCTTGCTTAACCATTTTCAAACTGTACATCATGCTCAAATGTTGCTGCTTAACCTTCCTGTTCTCTCTCCTTTATGCTGGATCAGACGTGCTTCACAGTTAAGAGCTCTTCCGGTTGTACTAAACTTCCTCTCCATTTTCTTCCATTACAATTTCCTTTAATAAAATCATCTTGTTTTTAAGCCCTTTAAGACATCTGCCTCTTGGAAGAACCAGACTAACATATCACAATATTTGTATGATAATTATTACCATTCTGCAGGTTGGGAATCTGGGATCTGAATAGGTTACATAACTTTCCCAAGGCCTCACCCATTTATAAAGTGTGCAGCAAAGATTTAAACTCAGGTAATGGGAACTCCAAAATACAATCACTCAGTGAGTATTAATGAAAAATTCTGAAACCAACTAATATAAGTTCAAAATACATTAGCTTGGTGCAAAATGTTATTTTTTACTCTAATTTCAAAATTGTTTTAAGTCTTCACTGTTTATAATTAGGAAGGAATGTATGATTTTCTTAAAAATTTCCTCAGCAAATAGTTACATGTAGCCAGCTAAACAACAAAGATGTAACAATTGTTGGCAGTGTGAGAAGAAACTAGATACTGCAATATTTCTCCAGAAACAGTTATAATGCAGGCAATGGAAATCAAAACTCATCTCTTAATTTCAATTAAGCTATTAACTGATTCACATTTTTGTTTATTTGCAGACTCAGAAAAGTTTCTTTTAAGAGTAAGAAATGTTGTTTCATGTTAATATGAGGACTTTTTTACCTTTTGTTTTGATTCTTAATTATTTTACGATTACTAAAATTAATATTAAAGATGTAGATAAAATGCATCAGAATCATAGCTGATTAAGAATCTCATTCCAGGATGCTATAGTATTGACTATTTCAGAATCACTATTTTTATATATCATATAAATACGGAAAAAATACTGCAAAGTAGTAAACTTAAAATACTTCAATGAAATATAACTTATTAAAATAAGTTATTCCTTTCTGTTTTCTAAGGTTAAGAAGAATCACAATGCAATAATGCTATATACAAACCAAAATGGTTTCAGTGAAAAAGACAGATAACACTAAGTATTGACAAAGATGTGAGGCAATTGAAACTCCCTGCCATTGTGAAAGGGAATTTAAACTGATGTAAACCACAATTTGACATGTATGCTAAAGCTAAACCTATCCTATAAACTCAGGTGTATACCCAACAATGTTAGCCAAAAGAGAGGTAGAAGCATTATTTAAAATAACCCCAACCTGGACACAACTCAGATGTCCATAAAATAAGTATGGGCAAATAAATGGGAGTATATTTATATAATAAAATATACTACAATAAGTGAATTACAACTATATATTTTAAAAATTGACAAATCCTGTCACTAAATATTGAATGAAAGAAGCAAGATACAGAACATATACTTTGTTTTTCATTTACTAAAATTTGTAAAACTAATCAACTATGTTCCAAATCACCATAAGTGCTACCCAAGGAGATAATAAGAGGATAGTATCTAGAAGAAGGAACAATATTAAATTCTTGATTTGGCTCCTAGATACAGAAGAGTACTCATTTTTTTAAAAACAAAACAACAAAGATAACATTAATGAAGTATTCAGCTATACAGTTAAGATTTGGGTATTTTACTGTGTTTACATTTTTAGCCTAAAAATATATGGTAAAAACTCATTATGCTCTTTTTCTTAACATGTTTACAACAGGCAATTTTTCATTAAACCACCGTATAAATAAAAGATCCACATAGGTATCTTTAACATGCACTAACTGGTTCTGTCATCCCTAAATGATACTTCAGTATCCTAGTTTGATACAGAAACCTAACCCCTACAGACTTTAATTTGCATGTCAAATAACATGGTTTCTAAATTAAATATTTTTTCTAACAAAAACTTATTTGCATTTTTCTCATACAGTTTAATAAATCATTAATCACTCCTTTTTCTCTTTAATGTACAAGTAATGGATGGAACATTTTAAAGATCTCTACAGAAGTTCGACTTGAAAAATCGTTCACACTACAATGAGAAGAAGGAAAAAAAACACACACAAAAAAAGAGAGGCAAATTTTTAGTTAGAGGAATAATAGACTCACCATCTGTGCTTATTTCTTCTGAGCAGAGCTCGTAATGGATGGCAGCAGTTGAACAGGAATACTGGCTCCCCAAGCGCTATTCGATTTTCATTAACAAGGAGAAAAGGCGAGCACTGATATATTTACATTCTACAAAAATGGCTTAAAATGATGATTAACAAGATTTTAGTTCTCTCTCTGTTGAACTTATAAAATATTAAAGGGGAGGGCGAATAAATCTATATACAATATGTCAGTAGGAAGTCATTTCTCCTGACTTTACCGGCATTTCCTATTTGAAATTGATGCCATGTCCTATTGGCTGATATTAGTTTCACTCTACTTAGAATATGATTGAATGTCATTCACATTTACATCAAAAGTGTCATATTTTGATATGCACTTATACAATTTCAGGGGGAAAATATTTGCAATCTGATCCTAGAATTTATTACAAATCAGCTACAGGCTTCTGTCTTAGAAAGTTTTAATAACTTCCCTTGGACATGATATAAGAATAAACAAACCATTGATAAAGAGATGACAAAAAACACTTAATCAGGTCCTTTTCTTTTTAGCATTATTGCTATCTCTACTAGAGGTTAAAGATTAAGAATGGGGACCATGTTTTGTTTGTTGTTGTTTGCTGTATTTGTTTGTTTATTATGTTTTTGTATGATTTGGTTACATGATTGGTTATTACAATTCCTTCGATTTCTAGAGTCCTTATTCTCCTAATTTCTAGGGGATAAAACACTGGTTTCATCTTTGGTTCTGGTTAAAATGTGGCCATTTTGGGATATAAGAATCTCTAGGGAAATATGTTGTATGCATTCATCAATGAACTCATTCTGCAAGAAGAAATTTTCTTTTCAAACCATTTTTTGGTCTCGCTTCCTGGTTCTGGTAGCGAGTGGGAGAGTATTTTGTGGTATCTTTTGGATAAGTCATTAATATTATTTTAATAAGGTGTTCTCATGCATTGTATAGCAACCAACTAGGAATTTTTACCATATCACTGCAATAAATCAAATAAGAACATGTTTTTAAAAACTTAAAAAACAAAAACTCATTAAAAATGAATGACACCTGGGCACAGTGACTCAAGCCTGTAAATTCAGTACTTTGGGAGGCTGAGGTGAGAGGTTTGCCTGAGCCCAAGGGTTCAAGAACAGCCTGAGCAACTTGGAAAGACCTCATCTCTACAATAAATCAAAAAATTAGCCAGGCATGGTAGTGTGCACCTGTAGTTTTGGCTACTTGGAAGACTGAGGTGGAAAGATCGCCTGAGCCCAGTAGGTAGATGCTGGGGTGGTCGTGAGCATGCCACTGTACTCTAGCCTGGGTGACAGAGTGAGACTCCAACTAAAAAAAAAAAAAAAAAAAAAAAACAGAAGAAGAATCACTCTTTACCTAAGTCTTTACTTGGTAATACTTGTATCTATGCATGCCTGTTTAGCTAGGTGAATCACGGGTAAGCAGTTTTGTGAACTTGAAAAATGATATTTCTATATGAAAAACTAGTGACTGCACTTACAAAATCAGTAGTGTTTGGAAAGCTATCTCAAGAAATGTTAACTATCTAATAAAAAAGTATTACAAATGAATTTTTCCCTAAGATAAAAATTAGTATTTTTTTTAACCTTTTCCTAACTTCTCTTCAGCCTTACCAAGAAAGGATAAATACTTTTATTATAGTCAGAGTTCTGTTTTTATGCTTTAACTTTTTAAAATTAAGACTTCAAAGCAAGTGATAATACATTTTTGGTTTATTTTATAATTACCCTCATTTGATTCAAAGTGACTGCTTAAATTTAAAATGATTAGTCCTAATTATAATCAATTACACATACTGCTATAAGAGTTTTGAAATATTATACTATCTTGAATTTTCCAATCACACACTTCAAAATTAAACTCTTCTCAGTAAGATCAAGGCCACCTTTCATGAATTTATAATGATTGGTAATCACCACTTTGCATCAATTTCCAGTCTCATTTCACTGTTTGATACCAATATATGAAAGTTAAGTGCTATTTAGGGCACAACTACTACCTGAGTACTAATAAATTAAATACTATTTTAAGCCAACAAATGAGTCAAAATGATTTAGGGCATAAATTTCATTTAACCAAACTTTGATTAGAAACATTACAAAATTCTGGAAGTTCCTAGAAATATATACAGTTTTTTTTTTTACTTTTCTCAAATGTATTGGCAGAAGCATTAATTAAATTTAATATAAAATTACTGACTACATCAAAACACCCTTTAAAATTAGTTGCAAGATACAGTAATTGTAAGATTATCAACATACCATGAAAATGAAACATCTGGATGCCTCCTACCAATATACAATATAATAAAATCACAGAGAACATTTTAATGACAGATTGTACTAGTTTCCTAGGGCCACCATATCAAATTATTGCAACCTTGGTAAGAAAGAGGACAGAAATATATTCTCTCATGATTCTGAAGCCTCAACATCAGAAATCAAGGTGTCGCCAGGGCCATACTCTCTCTGAAGAATGTAGAGAAGAATTCTCCCTTGCTTCTTCCTAGATTCTATTCTGGTGGCTCCTGGAAATCCTTGGTATTCTTTGATTTGTAACTGTATTGTTCCAATCTCCGCCTTTGTCTTCACAGGACCTATCTATCTGTGTGTCTGTATATCCTTTACATTTGATTTAGAGTCCACTCTAATTCAGGAAGACCTACTCTCAATCCTTGGGTTAATTATGTCTGCAAAACTCTATTTCCAAAGGAAGTCACATTCTAAAGTTCCTGGTGGACATGAATTTTGGAGGTCCTCTTTCAACTCACTGTACAGAACACTGTAAAGACAAAATTCTGGAAGCTGCCTGAATAAAGACAAATTTTCCCTTAAAAATTTTATTGGAATCATATTCTATTCTTTTTTTTTTTTTTTGAAAGCAGGATTTATTGAGAGGACAGAAAACCTCCCACAGTGGGAGGGGACCCGAGGGGGTTACTGTATTCTATCCTTCCACAAGAAAAATTTCATACAAAAGTACAGGGAAGTTTCTCAAAA